>CBVK0100364919.1:0-12131 GCA_900067695.1 Picea abies
CGGTCTGCTGAGGAGCTTCGTTGCAGTTACCATTTCTTCTACTCTCAGAAAGTATTTTCCAATAGTTTCATCTTACTTCATCTTCAGCTGTTCAAATTGTATTCTATAGGTTTGAAGCTTTGCATCCTTTACCTTCTCATTACCCTCATAACTGCTAATGAGTTTGTCCCAAATTTCTTTGGCAATTCCTAGGTGCATAACTTTTACGAATTCTTCTTCTGCAAGCCCACTCAAGATAGCATTCATAGCCTTAGCGTTGAAGATAAATTCTAGTTTGTCATAATTATTAGCTAGCACAACTGGCTTTACATAACTAGTATCTGCCACATCCCAGACATCTGCACCTAAATCCATTATGTAGGTTCTTATTCTAACTCTCCAGAAGGCAAAGTTTGTTCCAATGAACAGAGGGGCCTTGTTGGTTGAATTTCCTTCATGGATTGACATGTTTAAGCTCTAGGATTGGTTGAATTTCCTTCATGGATTGACATGTTTAAGCTCTAGGATCTACCCTTAGATTAAAGGGGCCTACTCTGATACCAATTGTTGGAAGACTAAGAGCGGGGGGTGAATCAGTTGTTTCCGTGCTTAAACAATTATGCTTCTTTTAAAATTTTTACAAGGAACTCAAAGATGATCACAATAATGCAAAAAAATAAACAAAGGCACATTCAACATCAGTCACATATATGAGAAAGACAGAGATAGATAATTCCGAGGAAACCCATATAGGGTAAAAACCTCTTTTTCTTTATATGATAAGTATTATCTACATTCTTTACATTATCATACATATGAGAACCAACTCATTGTGAGGCTACAACCTCTGGTTTTGCAAGCTGCAACTTGCTGAGAGCACCAACTCTCTATTTTCTCTAGCACCCACTAGAAGGAAGCACCAACCCCCTGGTTTATCTAGAACCAACTAGAAGGAAGCACCAACTCCCTAGTTTCTCTAGCACCAACTAGAAGGAAGCACCAACTCCCTGTGTTCAAGTACCCACTTGAACCTTTGAGGATACCAGTCCTCCCTAGCACCTCCCAACCACCCTGGTATATAAATTCCTTGTTACTAAAACTTATTATAGTGATATAAAGTTATCCAATGGCTTACCAACCTTGTCATTGTTTTGTTACACTAATCTGCTCTGTCTACATCAGTGTCTTTTACACGCCCCTTGCACTTTCTGTTCTTCTTCCTTTTATACTCTTTGCACCATCTCCCTTCAATGCAACCTTCCTCTAATATGCATTTCTACACCTCTTCTCTGCCTCCTTGCTCACCCTTGAATTCTATTTTATTTTTTTTCAACTCCTTGTGCATGCAATATTTCCATCCCTCTACATGCTCACTCCATGCCAAATTCCTCCACAACTTGAGTGCTCTGTCTGATCATCATCATGACTCTTCAGCTTCTCTGGTTGTCCCCCACTCATTCAGCATCACTGTATGTTATACTGAGATTCCTCATCCTCTCTGGCAGTTTGAGACTCTTCGTCTTCTCTGTGACAGTCGAGCTCACCTTCTCTGTTCCAGTTACAGGCCTCAATGCTCATTTAGTTGTCAATCGCCTCCACGAACATCTTCATCCCTCTTCAAGATTCCCAGAGACTCTTCACCTCCTCTGTGAATCATCCCAAAGTGTCTTCGAGTCCTTTGGTAGAAACCATCAGTGGTTTCTGGTAGTTACACTGTGTCATGCTACAGTAGCCCTCTGTTTTTGTTCAAATTCACCTGCACCATTGAATTGATTCCATGGGATCTTGCACTCATTTTGACATTTAGGCATTCAACAATTTGGCATTCATGTGAGCATGTGTCTCGACATTCCTAGTCGCGATCCCCAAAAAGGAGCTTGGTTTCTCTAGCTCTTTCCTCCATCTCTCACTGATGTGACCAAGGGTTGTGACCACAGTCTTATGCATAAGGCACTTTCGCGATTTCACATTTCATGAATCTAGAGATGAGGCATCTTGACTCTCCAATTCATGATCCCCAAAACCCTGAAATGGCGTGGGATCAACGGTCCCGATCAACACTTGATCTGACGGCTCAGATCATTTAGCAATTTCGCATTTTGCGATTTCGACATTCTTGATGTTCAGTGTTCTTGTCACTACAAAGTCCTGATCCATGAAACTCTGAAATGGGGTCAGATCAATGGTCCAGATCGCATCTTGATCTGACGGTTGTGATTAAGTCGCGATTTCGCATATCGCGATTTCGGGATTCCTGTGGTTATTATTCTTTGACATCTCCAACTCTCGATCCATGAAACTCTGAAATGGACTAGGATCAACGGTCCAGATCAAACCTTGATCTGATGGCTCATATTAAGTCACGATTCTGCATATCGCGATTTCAAGATTCTTGTGGTTATTATTCTTTGACATCTCCTACTCTCGATTCATGAAACTTCGAAATGGACTGGGATCAACGGTCTAGATCAAACCTTGATCTGACGGCTTAGATTAAGTCGCAATTCCACATATCGCAATTTTAGGATTCTTGTGGTTATTATTATTTGACATCTCCAACTCTCGATTCGCGAAACTCCGAAATGGACTGGGATCAACGGTCCAGATCAAACCTTGATTTGATGACTCAGATTATTTCGCGATTTTGCATATCGTGATTTTGAGAGGTTAGTGAACCCTGTTCCTTTGACTCTCCAGTCAGCGAACTGATGATCTTTCCCCATGTGTCCTGCCTGATGATGGATGGTCCTCCTTCTTTCAGGATTTTGTGAGCCCACTACTCCTTGCACTTTAAAGAACGTGCAGGTTCTCCCTGATCCGACGATGGTCGGATCCCACGCTTGGATTTAATGCTTGAGATCCATCCTCCTCTTCAGCGAGCTCTTCTTGTCTACATTGAGATCTGACAACCATCGGGAATTCTAAATTGTTGATCCAACGATCATGGTTGTTGCTCTTCCTCGATTATCACTGCGTTGTTGATCATCATTGTTGTACTCAAGCCATCATCGTTGTTGTACTTGCCATCAATGACAAGCATACACTGCATGTAAAACATGCCAACAAGTTTGATGCTTGATTATACACACAAGTTAGAGTAATTGAAGTTTAAGTGGTGCATGAGGCAAGGGTGTCCACTATATGTAGTAGAAGCATTGAATGAAAGGAAAGGACCCTCCTTGTGTCAGTACCCAGTATTGTTAGAGTTTAAGGATGTTTTTCCAAAGGAGTTGTCAGGGTTACCTTCTGAGAGGGAGCTTGATTTTACTATTGAGATAAAACCTGGTGCATAACCAATTTCCAAGACTCCATATAGGATGACAGAGGCATAACTTTGTGATTTGAAAATGCAGTTGAAAGAGATACTCAACTTAGGGATAATAAGGCCCATTGTCTCACCTTGGGGTGAACTAGTAATTTTTGTAAGGAAGAAGGATGGTTCCTTACAATTTTGTATAGATTACAGAGACTTGAACAATGCTACAGTGAAAATAGGTACCCAATGCTATGAATAGATGACCTCTTTGATCAGATGAAAGGAGCATTGGTATTCTCAAAAATTGATTTGTGATTAGGGTATCACTAGTTAAGGATTCAAGAAGGCGATATTCCTAAAACTTCCTTTCGAACTCAGTTTGGGCATTACGAGTTTGTTGTAGTACCTTTCGGTTTGACCAATGCACCAACAATATTCATGAGCCTCATGAATGGTGTATTCCAGAAGTACTTAGATCACTTTGTACAATTCCTTATAGATGATATCCTCATCTATTACAAGAACAAAAGAGAACACAAGGAACACTTGTGAGTGGTGTTGTCCTACCTTAGAAAGAAAAAATTGTTTGGGAAGTTTTCGAAGTGTTCCTTCTTCTAGAAAGAAATTCACTATTTAGGTCATATCATTTCTAGTGGAGGAATCTTTGTGGACCCTGAAAAGATAAAGGCCATTATGGAATGACTAGTGCCAAAAATGTGCATGAGGTAAGAAGCTTCATGGGGCTAGCAGGTTATTACCAGAGATTTGTCGAAGGGTTCTCTAAAATAGTGAAACCCATCACCACTCTGCAGCGTAAGGGAATTAGGTATGAATGGACAGAAGAATGTGATAGTACATTCATCGATCTTAAGAGGTTACAAACTAGTGCACCAATTCTATGAGTGTCGGATATGAAAAAGGACATCACAATTTGCACGGATGCCTTGAAGCAAGGTTTGGGGGCTATGCTAATGCAAGATGGAGGAGTGATAGCATATGCATCAAGGAAGCTGAAGCAACACGAGGAGATTTATGCTACTCATGATTTAGAATTGGTAGTTGTAATGCTAGCTCATAAACTTTGGAGGTAGTATCTAGTGGGACAAAACTTTGAGCTCAAAACGAACCATGAAAGTTTAAAACATCTCTTCAATCAAAGGGATCTTAATGCCAGGAAGAGGTTATGGAGTGAGTTTATGAGTGAGTACGATTTTGGAATTTCATACATCAAGGGAAAGGAGAATCTAGTCACAGACGCCTTGAGTAGGAGACCATGTGTATTTTTCTTGGTACCCTTAAAAGTCAATATGAGGGAGCGCATGTTGACGCAACTCCTTGAAGATAGTTGGTATTTAAAGGTTACTTCAACCCTCCAGAGTGGGAGGCAATTAGAATCAAAGTATGATGGATATAGATTGGAAGAAGATGGAATATTAAGATATCGTGGAAGGATGTACATCCTTGAAGGTGGGGATATTCGAAGCACCATAATGAAGGAATCCCATAGAGCACTTTATTGTGCACATCTGGGTGTGAAGAAAATGTATGCAGACATGAAGAAGCTTTTCTTCTGGGTAGGCATGAAGTGCAATGTAGTCCATTTTGTTGCCAAGTGCCTAGAGTGTCAACAAGTGAAATCCAACTACCACCACTCGACAGATCTCCTACAACCACATGATGTCCCTATGTCCAAGTGGGAAGTCATTTCTATGGATTTTGTTGTGGGGTTGTTGCTCGCATCTCATAGACACAATGTCATTCTTGTGATAGTTGATAAGTTGACTAAGAGTGATCATTTTATTCCTGTTAGAGACACTTACGATGTCACTGATGTGGCATGCATGTTTGTAAGTGAGGTCATCCATTTTCACGAGATACCTAAGAAGATCATTTCAGATAGGGACTCCAAATTCACTTCAAGGTTTTGGACAAGTTTGCAGTCAGCGTTGGGGACTCAGTTGAACTTAATCACAACTTATCACCCTGAACCAGATGGGAAAACCGAAAGAATAAATAAGGTTATGGAAGACATGCTTAGGACGTATGTTATGGATAATCAAACCCATTGGGAGAAGTAATTACATTTGGTAGAGTTTGCCTACAATAATAGTTTTCATAGCTCCATCGAAATGCCACCCTACGAAGCTCTGTATGGAAGGCCATGCAGAACACCGTTGAGTTGGGAAAGATAAGAAGACCAAGTGACAGTTGGGCCAGAATTGATTCAAGAGATGGAGGAATAGGTGTTATAGATTAGGCAGAGACTAAAGGAAGCACATGATAGACATAAAAGTTATGTTGATGCACATAGGACTGACCGAAATTATAAAGTGGGAGATCAAGTTTTCATTTGTATCAAGATCAATAAGACTACCATTCAGTTCAGGAAGCAGACAAAGTTGTCACTTTAATTTAAAGGACTGTTCAAAATATAAGAGAAAATTGGACCCATTTCCTATCATCTCGTACTGCCACCCCACTTGCATAAAACTCATAATGTTTTTCGTGTATCTTTTCTACATCATCATGTTGTTGACAAATCACATAAACTAAATTGGAAGGAGTTGCGGGTATTGGACACAGGAACCCTCATGGTAGAACCATTATGCATATTGGACCATGGATTCCAATAGCTTAGGAACCATCTTGTAGACCAAGTTAAGGTCCAGTGGGACACGTATAGTCCAAGATTTGCTACTTGGGAGGATGCTGAGACATTACAACGAGATTATCCCTCACTTTTTTGACCACCTTGAGAATATGTTTCTTGAAGGTTGGGTGTATATAACACCATATTTTGACTTAGACAACTAGGATTACCTGAGGCCTAATCACCTTTATTTTCTATTCATAGTGAAACTATTAATGATACACTTGAAGTTTTAATATGTATGAACCTTTATGAATGTTTAAATGTTATTTGAATGATGATGGATATAATGCGATCTACTATGTGAATGTAAATTATATAAATGTTTAAATGTTACTTGAATGATGATGGATATGATGTGATCTATTATGTGAATGTGAAATCTATGAATGTTTAACGTTATATGAATGATGGTGGATATGATGAAATCTATTATGTAAATAAAAATTCTATGAACGGTTAACGTTAATTGAATTATGGGGATATTATGAGATCTATTTCTAACTTGAAAATTTTTACATTAAAGTTGTTGGTATGTGGATACTGAATTGAGATTATGGTCGAATGCTTTTACATTATGATAATGCATAGATATGTATGAGTTTGTGTTATAGACTAATTTCCAGGTCATTGGGCTATGAAATAGCCAAGGGATAATGGTAATAAAAGTGGATGTCATGACCACCGACCGAGAAACAATATGGTATGAATCTTTGTATGTGAAATTATATTGGTACAAATGCACTATTATGATATATGGACTAGTGAAGGTTTTTGGGTGGTGAGACTACCCAAACTGAATAAATGATGACAAAAATCCTAGCAACATGGTGCCACTGTATATTTTATTGTAGGGTGTGGACCCTATTCCTATTAGGAGGGGTGGAGGCATTTCTCACCATGTATCCTCTGAAACCTGGAGTCATGGGAGGAGGATGTTAGCTCACGCTTCCCTAGACATGTGATGATGAATAACAATTGTCTGCTAGGGAAGCTTGGTTAAGATAGTGACAGTTATGCTTACGGGTTCCATTTGGAGTTAGGTCAATATAGTTGATGCTCCAAGATAGTCCAGCAGAGGAAGGATAGGAATGGAAGATGGAAGTAAGTTAGGGAGGAAGGATGAATAGAAATAGTTGAGAGTGCATGGAGATTTTTCTTATGGTGGAATTTATTGTTTTCATTCTGAAAAGAAAATATGTGTATATGTATATTCATAATTACTTAACTGAACTACAATTGTCTAAATAAACGTTGTTGAACTAGATTATTTTAATTAAAGGATTTTGAAAACATTTAATTGGTTTATTATCTTTTATAAAATGAATTTTCTTGCTGATTGGGTTGGATGCATACAAGAATTACCATAGAGGTGATAGTTATTGTCATTAGCACATGTACGAGACTTGTATGTGCTAGCTACAGATGCATTTCTTACACATGTACACTAGTATGTATGAGTTTTATTTGGCTTACTTACTAATAATGTTGTTTATTGGATATGAACATGTGAACCATGTGTCATTTCCCTTGTATTATAAATTACTTTAACTTCAGGATGAAGTTTCCTAAAGGGTGGGTGTCTGTAACAACCCTAATGAATTAATTAAGTATCATGATTAAATATTTGTTTAATAAATATTAGTTCAATAAATTATTAATTTTGATTGTTTTTAAGACTCATTTTATAATATAATTGTATTGGTAGATGGACCCATTTATGGGGAGGGGGATAAGGTGGTTGAGGCTTCATGCAGGGAGAAGGTGGTTGAGGTTTAAATGGGGGATACGATGCTTGGAAGGAAGGAGAAGGGGATAAAGAAAGGGAGAGGACTCAAAAGGGGATATTTTTGGTAAAGTAATATTTTTCATATTAGGGAAGGAAGAAAAATTGGAGAAGGAAAGGACAAGGGAGGAGGCAGTTTGGAGACTATGTATTTGTTTTGAAATTGTTTTGTTCTTACAGACTTGAGGAATTTCACAGGGGGCACCTGTTGCTAGGAATATTGGGCTTGGGGGCCAGGAAACTGTAAGGAATCCTTGGGATAGGGAGCCGAATAGGTTGTTCCTAGCTAGCTAGGAGGTTAATCAGTTTGGGAAGAGCTTCAATTTGGGCAGATCTTCAGTTTGGTCAGAGCTTCAGGCAGAGCTTCAGAACAACATCAGTTTGAGGTAGATATGTTTTATTATCATCATTATGATGTTGTTGTTCATTATTTATATATTGTTCATGATAATTATGTTGAACATGTTGTTTATTGTCATGCTGCTCATTTTAATTCTGCTCAACATTGTTATTATGTTGAATAATGAACTGTAAAGAAATTATGATAGCATTTCTACATTTAAATTTATGTTTTATAAGGCTCTATATGGACAGGCCTTACACTGTCTATTTTACCCTATTATGACATGATATGAGTGGTTATCTCTGATAATGATATCTCCACATGAACTGTTGTTAATTCATAATGCCAAGTTATTGGTTTCTTTAGTCCTAAATATGTTCATAATATGTATAAGTTAACACCATGCACAGTCAAGCTTGATGAGAATTTTATGAAGAAATTCATAAAGGAAAAAGTTGAAAAGGGGGAAATGCAAATGGAACACTTGATTAAACAATGGTGATTCAACCTTGATTCTTTCAAAGTCATAGATGACAAGATCTATCCTATCACTAAACTACAGAAATCCCCTATGTTGGTTGTCATTTTTGTCTATATGGTGGGGAAAATTCCTCCAAATTTAGGTTAAATTCGGTCCCCCTCATCCACCAAGTTCTTGCAGTGACTATTTTCAATTGATCTCATATACTTTATGTCATTCTTAAACAAGACGTGAAAAAGTCACAAGAATCTCCTCCAATGTATCGTCCAGGGATTTTTATGTCCTCTTATTTCATAGATTCCATCTGTGTAGTTACCCATTTTCCTCTTTTAGCTTGGATTTGGTCTCCCTATGAGGAATTAATTCATTTATACTATTCTAAAATGTGGTAAATCAACTACAAAAAATATTTCTATGACATCTATATTTTTTTAATCATTTTGGTGCATTTTCTTTTGAAAGATATGCTATCCCCAAGATTCAGTCAAGAGGCTATGGATGCCACAAAAGAAATTGGTGATTGGTTTATAGATGAAGAATATACATACAATAGTTTATTTGGCTGTGAAGGGCCTCCTCATCTCTTTCCTAGGTATGTCCTAGATAGGATAGAACTAAGAGAAATTGCATATCATATTTTTAGTGTCGACACTGCAGTCACTTTGGCTAGAAATTAGAAAACACAATGGCCTGATTTCCCAATTTTAGTATGTATTTATACCTTGTCAAATCCAAAACATGCTCAAAAAGAGGTTTAATTACTAGATGGAATGTGGTTGGTCCAAGGATATTTTAAGAGACAAGAAAATCATATATTCATGAAGAAAATCCTTTTCACCTTGTTTTCTAGAGAGCCATAAACTTCCATGAAGTATCCAAAAGAGTTGAGGCCATAAGAGATAATGTTAATTTATTGATGTTTATTGAATGGAAGGTTAAAATGAAGAAAAAATTTCTTAAGGAAAAGAATACAAAATAGGGAATTATAGAAATTAAGGAAGATGAAGAATAACATAGAAATAAAATAGAACTAGGTCACAAAGCTTCTTTAACAAAAACAAAAGTAGTCAAATATTCACAAGAGAAATTTATAATAGGAAAAGAAGATTCAAGCATAGAAAATACCCAAACTCATACCAAATTGACCGAGGAAAACATAGAATTGAAAACGAGTATGAACATGGAGGTTTCCCACATATCACTTATTCATATTATTGATCCTATCAGTACTACTCCCATAACCTCAATTCCAGGAAGGCTAGTCACCACTTTTTTTTATATTGATAACATTTCACATGTACAATATATTGTTCTATCTTTAGACAATTTTTCCTTTGAAGACAAAACTAAAATTATTGAAAAGAGAAAGTCCAAACACAAGAAAACAACCCACCATGAAGAAGCCACACAATAATTAACTCAATTATAGAATGTTGCACATTTGGACAATGGAGAATTTGTAGAGGATTTTGTTGATTCCTTGTGGGCATTTTCCAATGAAAATAAGTGTTCTATAATCTGATTAACCAACCAACGAAAGAAAGAGAAGAATCGAGCAGGGATGATTTTAAAGATGGAAATTTATTTTAAAATGTAGAAACATTAGCAAATATTACTAATCCTTCATATGCCAACTATAAATGTTTGGCAAAATTTTTGTAAAAATAATCAAATTTGTAAGGATTTTATATAGTTTTTATAAAATTTTGGTGATTTTTAAGGTAAAATAGTTTTATCCTATAGAATTTAGGCGAATCATTTTTAAAATAGCGAATCTCATTTTTGGAAAAACCATGGAAAATTAGCCCATGAGGGAAATTTAGCCCCTAAAATCATCCATGGAATCGAGTAAAAGAGATTATGGAACAACAAAGGATATAAGAATAACATTGGTCACAAAAACATGAATCTAAAGTCAAAGTTGCCACATAAGAAAACAATCTTTCTCATAATATCATTGCACAGTTGAAATAAAAAATAGATTTTAAATTAAAATTAAGCATGACAGACATGTAGTCACATTTCATGTAGAAAAAGAAAAAATAACCAAATATTATGAGTATGTTTATATTTTTGAAGCATATTTCATTTTTGAGGTAGTCCTGGAATTTCTTCCGGAAATACATCATGAAACTTACTTAATATAGGGTCATCAGTTTGTTGATCATAGTTTTCATTGATGTCAAAATCAATGGAGTCTATAGAAACAACGTAGTTGATGTGTGTGTAGTATCATGTGAAGACGTAGTTGATGTGTGTGTAGTATCATGTGAAGACGTAGATGATATGTGTCATTGATTTCAAACTCAGTTGAGTCTACAGAAACAACACAGTTGTTGTGTGCATAGTATCATCTGAAGACGTAGACGATATGTGCGTGACACTATGTGTCGCACTAAGAAAGGTGTTGGACATCATAGAAAGAAGGTCAAAAGTCGTTTGCAAGTGCACAACAATGCATAAATATGACATTGGATAATGTGACAGTGTGAAAGTGCGACGATGTGACAGTGTGATAGTGTGACCAATGTGAAAGTGTGACGGTGTGATAGTGTGAGAATGTGACTAGTATGAAGGTGCAACGATGATCCAGGTGGATATCAGTGGCCACCCACCTTCTCCAACTAGCCCAAAACATGTTTTTGGCAATTTTGATAATTTACTATTTTTAGCAGTTTTTAACTTCTGGGGCCATTTTGAGGCCCTAAATGATGTTTTTTTAGAAAAAAAAGGAGAAACATAGATTATAGATCAATGTTTATCACCCAAAAGTTGTAGTTCTCGGATATATATTTCCAACGAGCTATCATATTCCTAAAACGGAGATCGTATGCAAAAGTTACGACCCCAGGAAGTTGATGCACCAACTTACCCAAACGGGGCCCACATGACTTTTGGCGCTTCATCTCTTAGGGTTAGGTTTTTGGATGTCTAGGGTTTTTGGCATTCCTTCTTATTTTAAAAAGGCCTTCAGAGCCTCATTGTAATCATCTTCTTGCGAATGTGAGTAGCCGTCACATCTCTTCTCAGAGATAAGCTGCCACCATTCTAGCGAGTCTTTCACTCTGTATTTTTACAGTCTCTGTACATTTCTTTCATTAATAGAAATCCTGTATTACTGTATATCTGTGTTTATGGTTGCATATCTGATACATTTATGTTATATTATTGAATATCTGCAATATCTCTATACATTTATTTATTATATCTCCGCTCTCATTTCGTGCCGAAAATAATCCAGATCAATGGTATCAGAGCAGGCTGCTCTTGATCGTTTTTCAGTGCATGTCCCCGATGAGGTCCGAGTATATAAAGTTGGGTCTCGAGCTTGTATCTCTTGAGGAAAATCGCTCTCGCACACCCAAGAAACCCTCAATGGTGGAAGAAAAGAAAAATGACAGAGTAGACGATCCTATCAGTCTGTTGCTTGAGCAAGCTCTCACCCGACAAAGGGACGAAATGATGGAGAATTTTTCCCACATCCTTCAATGCCTGCCGATAGCATCAGGCGCATCTTCATCAAGCAGCCACTTTGGAGGCACCTCGCCTTTCAAGGTACAGGTTAATTTTGATATTTCCGTATTTTAAGGTCAAATAGATGCAGATGCCCTAGATAAATGGTTAAATCTGCTAGAA
>CBVK0100364920.1:0-12286 GCA_900067695.1 Picea abies
AAATTTGGTTGTATACAGTTTGCGAGGTGTCTGATGAGACAACGACGGCCAAATTATCAGCATTGCCATTGTAAATGCCACTTAGAATCATCTATCATCTTGTTTAAGTCGCATTATCATTCGATGGAAGGAATGATAGAAAGGGGCTATGAGAAAATTAATACAACATTTATTTACAGCAAAACTGTTATTAAAATTCAATATTTTTCCAAAATTCCAGCAATAACTTCCTCTCAGTGTGTTATAAAAATTCAATATTTTTCCAAAATTTCAACAATTACTTCCTGCCTATTGTGTTCTTAAATGTATAGCTTTAAAACTAATTACTTAGTTTCTATATAAATTGAAATATTGTTTTATTAAACAAACTATTTTGGAAACCATTACAATTTTCAGAGGTTTTTGGATTCATATGCTCTGTGGGCATTCTTCTTGCTTCCATTCTTTCGATGACAAATTTATTGAGATTTGATTTTTTGCTTGCTCAGCCCCTTTCTAGGCAATGCCTTCCTCCATGGTTATCTTTCGATTCATTTCACAAGAGAAAACTACTTTCCTGATTTCAAAACAACCAGGGATTTGTTGTAATTAGAAGTTTGAATTTTTTTTATTGAATTTTGCTTCTATTTCCTCTAGGCTGTCACTGTTACTTTCCAATACAAGTTGCACTATATTTACTTGCCCTTAAATTTATCTGCATGACCATTTAATTTAATCAACTGTCTTTGTAATAGCTGCATGTTGAGTGAGTTTGTGTGTTCCTAATCCTTTCTCCCGCCCAGACACACGCGGTTATTACGATTAACACTTCTTCCTCTTTTCTTTCTTCTTTTGGTTTCTTTACAAATCTATCCCTACACATCTTATTTATCAGTTTGATCTTTTCCAAATTAAATAGTGTTGGATTGCTGTGCAGAGTGAAGAAATTTTCGTTTGTAGGTGTCTGTGTGTGGTACTGATTTACCATGACCCTAAATCTATTAAAATGTAAAATTTTTACTTATAGCTCGACATACTAATCAGTTTGGTCTTTTCCAGATCAAAATGTTTTGAAACCTGTGCAGTCTGAAAAAAATTGTTTTTTACATGTTTTTGTGTGCCACGGATTTATCGTGATCCTATATCTAATAAAACGTTAAATTTTCAATGATAATTAAAAAAATGAATGTAAAATTTATGTGAAAAGAGATTTCTTAAGTTGGTTCTATATTTAGGCCGGAGGTGCTCCTATTTGACGTTCTCGTCCACTTAATAATTCTCTTAGCGACCCTCAGGAAATCGATGGGCGACGTGCAATACCGAATAGTCTTCGTCGTCGTCGCCTTGATTCGTACTGCTCAGATTTCGCGGGTTTAATTATTGCCAGGCGTCATTAGCGCTAATAACGCCGAACCTTTATCGCAGGGTTCCATTCTATTCTTCCAAGAACTCTACCCTGTTCGCTGTTTCCATTTTAAATGCACGAAAGATGCCAGTTTCTATTACCACAAATCGACGAGTATCCCATTTGTGTCTATTCCGTTACAAGTTCCATAAACAAGTCCGTGCTGTAACGTTTTCCACAACGCAGTTGTTTCTATTCTGAAAGATGGTGGTTTATATGACCAAGAAACCGACGAGGACCCTAATATATTTCTATTTCTTCACAGCGAACTGCCATTTCCATTTCTTAATCATAGTGCTTATCATAGTGCGAAGCAGTGTTGGAATTTGCTTCTCAACCTGCTTATCCATCAAATTAAATTCTTCTGTTTTTATAATCAACGTCACAAAACGTGTTGTTGGAAATTGTGCCCTTTAAAAACACTCGTATTCAAATCTCCACTTTCTCACTGTCCAAGTCGTTTAGCTGTTGCAACTTGATAATAAGCACTTTCGATATTGAACATACTGTGCACAGAGCTTGCATTCAGAGGTCCACGTGATTAATGCTCAAGATGTATAATTGATGTAGCATGTTAATCAGTATCTTTATGATTGAATTGATGTAGCATATTAATGAGGAGTAGGCTAACTCGGAACAATATTTTTCCGGAGTTTCACTTTTTAGGCAAAAATAAAACTAGTTTGAATCCGGTTAAATTTGGAGGGGTAGGGTGAGGGATTTTGCCTATTTTAAATCAATTCAGATGTTTAGAAATTGGATCAGAGTTGTGGATTGGTTCGAAATTTAAAAACAGGGAAGTTGGAAACCCAGATGTTCAGAAAATATATCAGAGTTATGGATTGGCTGAAGATTTAAAAACAGAGACAGTGAAAAACCTGTTAAAAAAGTAATTCAAAAAGGAAAATTACTCCGGAGTTAGCCTACTCCTATTCCTATTAGTGATTATGGAATAATATAAAGGAAGAACCAATATCAAGATGAAAAAATATCAATTTTGAGTAAGACATTCTGAATTTCGCTTGTATTTCTTCTAGCCTCTCACAGTTACTTTCAAATATAAGTTCCACTATGTTTACTTCTCTTACATTTATCAGAATGAACATTTAATTTACTCAGCTGTTTTTGTATTACTTGCATATTTCGTGAGTTTCTGTTTTCCTAACCATTTCTCCAACCCAAACACATGCTTATTTATCAGTTTGCTTTGTTAAAGTGTTTTTCTGTAAAATCTAGTCCTTCATGTTTGCATTGTCCAAAAACATATTCAAACTATCTTGGGAGTATCATTTTGTTTATACCCTGGTATTCATCGGACTATGCCGCTTCAGTAAAAGTTTAGAGTAGCCTCTCAAGTATTTCGGTATTACCAGGAATTAAATGTCAAATTGGGTTGCCTGATAGACCAGTCATATGTTATGCGAATTTTATGTGAAACCTAGCTAAATAACCTCTTTACATCAACACCAGTCCAATTCATTTTGTTTAAGTATGATAAGTCAATAGAACGAATTGGAAAGGAACGAAACAGACTAGGGTTGGAATTTCAAATCCCAACAGCCCGTCAAATTTGATGGTTTAATCAATTCAAATGGACGTTTTGACGGATTTCACTAAGAAGATGCACGTTTTGATGGATTTCACTAAGAATGTTGACGGCTCTCCGTGACGGGCACGTCAAATTCCATCTCTGTAAATTAAATCAGAGTATTCAAATTCATTTTATTTAAGTTTGATTTGTCAATAGGAGTTAGAAAAGAACGAAGCAGATTATAGAGTATGTAGAGATACATGCTGGCCGATAACTGTGCGGTGATGTTGCAATCACATCTGTGGATGGAACTCAGACTTCAAACGTGCAACTTGGATGTAATGAATGAAGGCTTCGACAGAAAGTGTCCGTTCACGTGAAATTTGGATTTTGTACTGTCAATGTTGTTCCACTTGTGGATATGATATCCGACAAAGCCTTAGATAAGAGACACGAGATTGTTCTTCCATCAAATTGGAATTCATTTTTTGGGGGAATTGACGATTTATATTAGTTAACAGCTCGCTCTGGAGATGATATTATTGTGTCTCATGCATATAGTTATCATCTTCCTGTGGAATGTCGGGGGCAGCACAATTATTCTAGTCCCGAAGAGGTTGGTTGTTAACTGTGATGTCTTTAACCCTCTATCTTTTTCTTCTCTGAAGGGTAGTAAGTCAGAGATCGACTGAGACGGTTCACGTGCATTTGTCTTTCCGTGTTACGGACCGCACACGGCTTTGCACTTAGCGTTGGCCGGCAAACCTCCAAAATGGTTGGCCGCCACTATAACGCATTTTCAAGGTTCTCTGTCATCCGAAGTTACATGAATGCTTGGAGCTTCCGCCAAAAACCTAACTTTGAATACCATACGAACAATAAATCATGGAAATCGCCCTATTTTTCTCATTACATTAATGCTTGCAACTTCCATAGAGGGTTCAGAAAAGAAGGAAGAGAAAAAACCTACTCATGTATGGGTTGAAACAAATTTTAAAGTTTTATTTGAATTATCAATTATAATGTTTGTAAGCCTAGTTGAGACTAAGATCATTAAGGAAGAGTGTTAGATATTAATATTGAATTGATATAGTTTGTAGTCTCACTTGTGAGCCCTTCTGGCCTCACTGATTGCTGAGAATTACTCTGATTTTAATTACTGCTGCTGTGAGAACTTGGCGAAGATGTTGTCTGCATGTGAAGCTGCGAGGATGTTGTCTGCATGTGAAGCTGAGACCATAACGCAAAGAAGAATTGTCGTGAAGATGTGTGCGTGATCAGTAGCCCTATGCACGTAAAGGAGGACCTGGTACAGAGCTATGGAAAGGAAGATTCTACGTGAAGGATACCTTTGCATTGGCGTCAGAGAATTATTGGAGAACAATTTGTGGAATTTGCTATTTGCTAGTTGTCATTAAAATAATTTTTTTTGTAATCCATGTGATCAATTTTTGTGGTTTGAAACAGAGTAGTTGATTCACTGTAGAAGGGAGTCTGTTGTGAGCTTATTGTAGAGTTTTCTAATTTTTGTAGTATTAAACCAGCAAAAGAAAAAAAGTGAGTTATAAGATATCTACGTAGAGGAGGAGTTGTGACCTGCATATTGGCTTCGTTGCTCAAGAAATGGTGTTGTCTATGATTGAAGGTAGATAGTTTCTATGAATTCTTTTGTTGTTCGAGTGTGGACGATTAACTGTTGCAGTTATTGCGTAGGGTTTCATTTCAGCTATGCATTGGCCAGAGAGTTGCTCGTAGAGTTGATTTGCAATATATAGTGTTTTTTGAATATTTTTTTGAACATCGTTATTTGCAAAATTCGTGTGGAAGTTGTCTTCTGTCCAAGCCTAAGGGCATGAGCTCATGTGAAATATGAGTGAGTTCATTATCGAAGTGAGTACTGTCATGGTGGAATTTCCTGAAAGTTGATATAGATTCCATTGGAGAGATATTTATTAAACCTACTACTTGTAGAGTGAGATGTTGCTTTAGCCATTGGAGAAAGAGTGCCTTTTGTGGAACATTGGATGAAGAAGGATTGTTGTTGTGTAAACATGGAGGTGTTATATCGAATTGAGTTGTACGTGACCATTCCATCGAACTCACACAAAATCCAATCTCAGTGACAAAAGTGAGATTGAGTGGTGACTTAACAAGTATTGCTATTGATATGTTTTGTTTGAATGTATGCATAGATTGAGTGGTGACTTAACAAGTATTGCTATTGATATGTTTTGTTTGAATGTATGCATAGTTATGTCATTCAATCTTCCCTTAATGGTATCAAGTGGTTAAGTGTGTCTTGGTCAATAATGAATTTATGTAAATGGGATTTGGAGTTACAATGAATTGTGTGAATATTTTTGTACTTGATTGAAATATTGTAGGACCCCATATTTTTCATCCAAGTTGTATTTCCTCATCATAGGAAATTTGGTTCCCCATGTTAGTTGTAATCCCTACTTTTCAAGCATATATCTTGTGGTGCAGATTCACACATAGTTATCCTCTTATGCTTAGAGAGGATGCGGAGTTGGAGAAATTGAGTCTTCCATTAAGGGGGGAATGTCAGATGGATTTATCTCAAAATGTGATGGAACAAGTTATGATTAAGGGAGAGCCTAATATGTTGATGAACTAAGTAGGTGAAAAGGATTCCTAGAAAACTGGTGGTTACAACATTTGATGACTCATGTATTTTGGTAAATGGATTGTTTTTTATATGGACGTCAATAATGAGATGGAGGTACAAGAAAACAAAGAAGAAAGTTTGAAATATAGTGATGAAGATATGACCACATAGATATTTATAACAGTAGTCATTAAGGGAGAGTGTTGGAATATATAATTCCTACTTATCTTGCTTAAGTATTGAGAAGTAAAGCTAATATCTACATGATTTGTGTGGTCTTATTCTTAGGAGGTTGTTTGAGAGTTGTGTCAGCACCATGATTTTTGTAGTTAGAGTTAGAGGTTTGTCCCAAGAATTTAGAGTCATGTTTTGATCTTTATAAAAATCAAAACTTTCCCAAATAAGTCACAGTTAGTCTGTCAAAATTTATGAGGTCAATGGCCAAATAAAGAATAGTTTGAAATTTCATGTAAGGGTTTTGACCATAAGTTGGTAAAAAAGAGTGTAAGATTACTCATGTTTGAATTGTAAAGGTATACTTTCCTAAGCCTCTCGAGTCATGTCGAAAAAGTGGAATTTAGGTACCAAGGTTGAATCAAGTAGTTAGGATAAATGTCATGTCAAAAGATATTATGGGTCATCATTACCTAATCATGAAGTCAGAAAAGTGAACAATCGTGGAAATCCTTATCATTTGTACCATTGCACACTTCAAAGGAGTACTAGTTGTGCAAGTTCACAACACAAATCTTTAACTTGCCTTAAAAAATATCATTGCTATGGATTTTTCGTCCCTTTGTTAAAAATTGTGGGTGAGATGAGAAGAGAGTGAAGTTCTCATGGGTCAACAAAGGAGGTTGAAACATCTCCGAAGAGAGATGAAACACATGAGGAAGAATCAACACGAAGAGTATGATGTGCTTTCATTTGAAGAACCTTTACTTGAAGATCATAATGCAGATTTGGACATCAATGAAGATGATAAAGAAATGGATGAGATATTGAAAAGACTAATGCGAGTTCTTTAATCCTTCTAGGTAAAATTTTTAATCTTTTCACAATTAAAATGAAAGGATTACCGAGTTCAATAGATTTATGGCAATTTGTTAAAGATGGTTTGGTCAATTCCCATTATAAGAGAAAATATAAGATAGCCTTATATCTTAATGGATACAAGTATTTTGTCTCCTATTTTATATGAATTTGGCCATATAGACAATGAAAAAATGTTATGGGATATTTTACAAATGAAATATAGTGAAAATATTGCATCTTCTTATGCGGAAACTTCTAGAGTTGATGATGAACCTATAGAAGGTGTTGAATTCCACTGTGGCAGACACATGTGGATACTGATGATTGTAATGAAGAATTTTTCATTGAGGTAATGTATTATGAGGATAACATGTCAAATGAAGATTGGTTGAAGGTCAAGCAAGAAATACAATAGATTGATAATTTGCTAAATGTAAGAGGACACCTGCTTGAAACAATGAATAATGAGGAATCTCCAGCAATAGTGGATGTTGTAGAGGAAATTGAAAATAATGTGTTATATGATGTTGTAGACAACATCAATACTGAAACTGCAACAATAGAGTTGGAAGCATCGACAAAAGTAGACGACAATGAAGAAGAACACCCAAATATTTTGAAAAAGATTTGAAGTTTCTTGAAGAATGGATTGAAAAGCCACAACTTACTGAAGACTGCATGGTCATTGAAGAAGAAGAAAAAGACTCCATTACATATACAAAAATTGAGTCAATTTATGATGAAAACTCGATGGATATTGGAGAAGAAGATGTTTAAATTGTAAAAATGTTTATGAAGTGGAGCCTTGAAGAAATCAAATTCTATTATGAACTCATGTTGCAACAAATTGATGATCAAAAGCTCAGTAATGAGGAGAAAACAATAAAGAATGGTATGTGGCAGCATTTCACATACAAACAATTTTTCAAAGAAAAAAATGAAGAGAACAAACATGGACAATCTAAAATAATTTTCAGATTGATGAGAGAAACCAACAAAAAGATTAAGAATAAGAAGGTGAAACATGGAATTTTCAGAAAAAAAGGAAGACTTAAATTGAAAATGCATAGAGGCTTCAAAATCTATAAAAGGAGAAAGAGAAAAACCCACTCATACATAGATTTGAAACAAATTTTAAGGTTTTGTTTGAATTATCATTTGTAATGTTTGTAAGCCTAGATGACACTAAGACCGACATGCATGTTATGTATTGACATTGTATTAAATCCATTTCTCCATTAAGGGGGTCTGTTAGAGATTAATGTTGAAATGCTATACTTAGGAAATTTTTAGAAGATATTTCTATTGTACGCTAGAATAGTGTTTGGGTGGTTTTCACGAGACTGGTAGGGGCTATCCTAGCCTATATAATTGTAAGAAATTTATCAAATTGATATATAGTGTGTCTGAGCGTAGTCTCACTTGTGATCCCTTATGGCCTCATTGATTGTTGAGCATTACTCTGATTTTAAGTACTGCTGCTATGAGAACTTGGGGAAGATGTTGTCTAGATGTGAAGCTCAGACCTAAATGTAAAGAAAAATTGTCGTGAGGATGTGTGCATGATGAGTAGCCCCATGGACGTAAAGGAGGAGCTTGTACAAAGCTGGAAATGAAGATTCTAGATGAAGGAGACCTTTGCATTGGCGTCAGAGAATTATTGGAGAACAATTTGTGGAATTTTCTATTTGCTAGTTGTAATTAAAATCATTTTTTTTGTGATCCATGTGATCAACTTCTGAAACAGAGTCGTTGATTCACTCTAGAAGGGAGTCTCTTGTGAGATTATTGTAGAGTTTTCTCATTATTGTAGTCTCAAACCAGCAAAAGAAAAAAAGTGAGGTATAAGATATCTACGCAGAGGAGGAGTTGCGACCTGCATATTGGCATCGTTGCTCAAGAAATGGTGTTGTCCGTGATTGAAAGTAGATCATTTATATGAATTTTTTTGTTGTTGCAGTGTGCTCTATTAGTTGTTGTAGTTATTCCATAGGGTTTCATTTTAGTTATGCATGGGCCACAGAGAGTTGCTCGTAGAGTTGATTTGCACCATATAGTGTTTTTTGAATATTTTTTTGAACATCGTTATTTGAAAAAATAGTGTGGAAGTTGTCTTCTGTCGAAGCCGAAGGACGTTCATGTGAAATATGAGTGAGTGCATTATCTAAGTGAGTGTATAGGGTCGCCACTATCGTGGAGGAGTTTCCTGAAACTTGATATAGCTTCCATTGGAGAGATATTTATTAAAATTTCTACGTGGAGCGTGAGACGCTGATTTAGCCATTGGAGAAAGAGTGCCTTTTCTGGAACATTGGATGAAGAAGGATTGTTGTTGCGTAAACATGGAGGTGTTATAGAGAATTGAGTTGTACATGACCATTCCATCGAACTCACACAAACTCCAATCTGAGTGACAAAAGTGAGATTGAGTGGTGATTTAACAAGTATTGCTATTGATATGTTTTGTTTGAAGGTATGCATNNNGTAACAAGTATTGCTATTGATATGTTTTGTTTGAAGGTATGCATAGTTATGTCATTCGATCTTCCTTTAATGGTATCAAGTGGTTAAGTGTGTCTTGGTCAATAATAAATTTATAAATTTATGTAAATGGGATTTGGAGTTCCAATAAATTGTGTAACTATTTTTGTCCATTATTGAAATATTGTAGGGGGTGCATGATGAGTTGTACGTGACACCCCAAATTTTTTCTCCAAGTTGTATTGCATCATCATAGGAAAGTTAGTTCCCCATGTTTTTTGTAAGCCTTACTATTCAACCATACATCTTGTGGTGTAGATTCACACATAGTTATCCTCTTATGCTTAGAGAGGATGTGGAGTTGGAGAAATTGAGTCTTTGATTAAGGGGGGGAATGTGAGATGGATTTATCTCAAAATGTGATGGAACAAGTTATGGGGGGGAATGTGAGATGGATTTATCTCAAAATGTGATGGAACAAGTTATGATTAAGGGAGAGCCTAATATGTTGATGAACCATGTAGGTGAAAAGGATTCCCAGAAAATGGGTGGTTACAACAACTGATGACTCATGTATTCTGGTTGATGGATTGTTTTTTATATGATATAAGTAGTCATTAAGGGAGAGTGTTGGAATATATAATTCCTACTTATCTTGCTAAAGTATAGAGAAGTAGAGTCAATATCTACTTGATTTATGTGATCTTATTTTTACGAGGTTGTTTAAGAGTTTTGGTAGAACCATGATTTTTGTAGTTAGAGTTAGAGGTTTGTCCAAAACAATTCAGAGTGATGTCTTGATCTTTATAAAAATAAAAAAAATTTCCTAAATAATTCACAGTTAGTGTGTCAAACTTTATGAGGTCAATGACCAAATAAATAATGGTTTGAAATGTCAAGTAAGGGTTTTGACCATAAGTTGGTAAAAGGGTGTAAAGTTTGTCATGTTTGAATTGTAAAGGTCTACTTTCCTAAGTCTTGAGTCATGTCGAAAAAGTGGAATTTAGGTACCAAGGTCGAATCAAGTAGTTAGGATAAATGTCATGTCAAAAGATATTATGGGTCATCATTACCTAATCATGAAATCAGAAAAGTGAACAATCATGGAAGTCCTTATCATTTGTACCATTTCACACTTCAAGGAGTACCCACTGTGCAAGTTCACAATGCAAATCTTTAACTTCCCTTAAAAAATCTCGTTGTTATGGATTTTACGCCCCTTTTCATAATTTCATTCCTTATCCATTCTAGCATAAATATTAGCTACCCATCATGTTTCTCCATAACTTTCAAAACTTGTGTGTCATCCATAGATTTTCCAGTAAGCTTCGAAGCCCTTTCCTACGTAAATATTGTGTGCTTCGAATTGCTACATAAATATGTTATTTTGATTTTGTTATGTATCCTCCATTTCTTTCAATCACTGTTCAGAATCTTTCCTTGGAGCCTGTTGCGAATTATCTTCTAGAACGCGTTTGTTTTTTTACCTAGTCAACCTTCTTTCTTGTGAGCTAAATTATTATTACCTACTCCTACGCTAAGTTTTACGTCCTTATTTGTCATTGTACCAAGTTTTCACCGCTATTTTTCACTGTGCCGAGTTTTCTGTTCCTATTTTTTGTTGCGCCAATGTTTTTCGTTGTTTCTTACCGCTGCATTGAATTTTCCGTTGCACCGAAGTTTTCTGTTTCTTTTTATTATTGCCTCAAGTTTTCCACTACGCCGGATTTTCTTCTACTGATTTGTTTGTTGCACAAAGTTTCTTGTTGCTACATTTTCCTGCACATCGTGTAAAACTTACTATTCTTAT
This sequence comes from Picea abies, assembly GCA_900067695.1. Classification (NCBI taxonomy): domain Eukaryota; kingdom Viridiplantae; phylum Streptophyta; class Pinopsida; order Pinales; family Pinaceae; genus Picea; species Picea abies. The sequence continues at coordinate 10,871 of CBVK0100364920.1, forward strand.
TCATTGTGTAAAGAGGCTATTACAATCTATTGCAGCGCACCTAAAATTGACATATATCAACATCATGGAAACTCCTCAAAGTAAAAGAAAGAATGCAAGAAGCAGGAAGGTCGTGAGGTTTGAACCACGTGATTTAAAGTTAATAAATGCAGACCTGGCGATGAGAGTGTCCTTTGAACAAGATGGATACATACGTTTCTGTGAAAATATTCAAGGATATAATGCACAACTAACTAAGCAGTCCACCCTTAATTTTACTGGTGTCGGTACAACTATTACAGGGATCACTTTTCAAGTGACAGAGGAAACTATACCAGCTGCGATGGAGATCCCTATGTAGGGAGAAAAATGGTTTAAAGGTATTCCATTAGATATTTCATGTTATATTGATTTCATCAAGCTTGAATATAGAAATCAGAAAATTGGATCCATCATTCCCAGTGAGTATCTTCTGGAACCTTTGAGAAACTTCTGAAGATAATCAGGAAGTACTTCACCTGTGAGGGAAGATTTGACAAGGTGCATCAATACCGCATCAGGCTTCTGATGCATTTCATAGGGATAAGTCCTTTAAAATTACCTTTCTTCTTATGTCGAAGCCTGGGAAAGATGGCAGACAGTGTCCAAGCCAAAGCTGACCAACTAGAAAACAACCTATTCCATTTTTCTCTGATTAAGATGTTGGTGGTTGAGGAGCTCAGAAATTTAAACAGGGACTGGAATTCCTTCCTGATTTGAACAAACATTCCCACAGACCCTAAAGGAGATATTCCCTTATCTGCTGAGAAATCAACACTTCATAGTTCAGAGGTGAGGAGAGGAGATGTTGAAATAAGAAAAGTAAAGGAAACTGAAGATTTATTACTCAGTTAGCCAGCATCTAAGAAGATAATCAAACTAAGATTTATTGACGAAATTGAGGAGACCCAAGATCCCAGTAAACTATACACCAGGTTCTCTACCAGAAGATTTCCCACATGCACAATTCAGTTACGTATTTTTGAATTTGCAACCCAGGATATTGATGAAAATCAAGTGGAACCAGGTGAAGAAGATGCAGATACTAAGGAGGTGAAACAACAACTAACGAAAACTCAACATGTTATAGCTCAATTCTATAAAGAGAACAAGGAATTGAGGAGGTAGCTAGTAGAAAGAATTCTTGAAACACCAATATCACGGAGTCAAGAAGGTCAGAGATATCCTACCTCACCAACATGAGGATAAAACAATATTAATTGGTTGAAAAAGCAGCTAAGGGAGGCTCAAGATGTGATCATTGAGATCAGGGAGGAAAAAAGGATATCAGAGGAAAGAATCATGGAACATTTCAAGGAATGCAGACCAAATATTGATGATGCATATGCAACTCTCTCTGACACTCAATCAAAATTGAAAAGAAATGTGGTTTTGTTG
>CBVK0100364921.1:143-12284 GCA_900067695.1 Picea abies
CATACATGAGGTGTATAGTTGATGATGTTGGTACATATTGATGAGTCATAGTTGATGAGTAATTGACACTAGTTGACACATGATTGGTACATACCTAGTACATGGTTGGTTGAACTTGTTTATGGTACAGGTTGATTATAGGTTGGTTGGTACATGTTGGTGCATGGTTGATGCACTTGTTTATGGTACAGGTTGATTACAGGTTGAGGTACAGGTTGATGCATGATTCAGGTTATTGGTACAAGTTGTTTGGTACAGGTTGGTGCATGGTTGATGCACTTGTTTATGGTACAATTTGATTATGGGTTGAGGTACAGAGTGATGCATGGTTGATGCATGGTTCAGGTTATTGGTACAAGTTGCTTGGTATAGGTTGATTGGTACAGGTTTACAGCAGTATATATCACATTGATAGTGTGACTATGGTTCCATCATTCTACTTATACATCAGGGTGGTTGGATGGGGCAAGGATAGGTGGTTGTATCCACCTTCCGGTTGTAGCCGGAGAACATAGGGGGTTGTAGCCTCCTTTTGGTTCTAACCAGATAATTGGGGATTTGGAGCTCCCCTCATGTTGTAGCCTGAGAAACTAGGGGGTTGGAGCCTCCTTCCAGTTGCAACTAGAAAACAAAGGAAGTTGGTGCTTCCAATGAATGTAATTCTTCAAAACATATAAGAAAAATCATTCCGTCGTTTCTTCCACTTTGGGTTTCCACGTAAAAAATGGGTGTACTGTGTATGTGTATGATTGTACATTTGTTCATTGCTTATTTACTATGCAGTTATTGGATGATAATGCTACATTGATATAACACTTGGATTATATGGTTAAAAAGGATTAAATTTCTCTATTACTGATTCACCCCCCCTGTCAGTAATCCAACAATATTTCCATTTATCTAAGGGACTTGGAGGGTGAGATTTTCAATATAAAAATCCGGCATGAAATCAATGTGGTGCCAATGCAAAGCTACATCAAAGAGTGGTTTAAAAAATCTATCGACAAACTGAGCGATGAAGGGAAAAAGGAAGTTGAGACGGTTCCCATAACCTTCGATGAAAGCAATAAAAGGACATCAGCAAGCAAGTGACAAAGAGAGAGATACCATCATAGTAAGTTCATACTGATCACATTCTTCTTTATTTATCAAGTCCTTCATCCAGTTACTCCACCTCTTTAAATAGAAAGGTTTAACCAAAGACTGGTCATTTCTTTTTTCTTATCACCAGGTCTTGCTTTCTTCCGCCACCCACTTTCCTCCTTCTACAAACTTCATTCTTATACATATTTTATTTATGGTCCGCGGGAGCCCCAATCCTAGTATTTATGACAAACACATTTAAATTTTAGAAAATATGTAATAAACTGTATATTTTTTATAAATTTCAAGAGAGTTATTTTGGGAACAATCTCGACTGTACTTTGTAACCTAGTTTTTTGAATATAAAGTATTTGAGGTTGATCTATCATTATATTTATTTGAACTGCCCATGTATCACTCTGTCAAAGTTCTCTTATGCATGCACATCATTTCTTTTTCTTTTTATGTGATCATAAATATTTAGCCACTATGATGGATGTGAGGAAAGTTTGCTTATTTACTTTAAATGTGTGAATGTGTGTGGTTCCTGGTCCATCCTCAGGAACTTTCTTTAAAAAAAAAAAAAACATTTTCCGTTTTTGCATCTTTACTTTTATTTGATTGCCATGATGAACTTCTGTAAAGTCCCACATTATGAATACCTAGAGTCCCATGAAATAATAACAGAGGAGTACCACCTCTATAAAAATGTAGGGGGATTTGTATCCTTGTGAGGTTGTCATTTCAGTCATAACGGATTCAAGCGTCAACATTTTTGGCGACCATACTGGGGACATGAAATGAAAATTCAGAACATGGACCAATGTTGTGAAAGAATATATGACTTTACCCCAGGGTAATCAACCCCATTTGGAAATTGGATTAAATAATCAACACAACGTTTTACACCAGTTCTACAATTTGGTAATAAAAACAACCCAAACTCGAGAAGAGTTGGAAGGGTCATGGAATATCTTATTCCAATAAGAAGAAAAAGAAATCCTTCGATGACAAAGGAGAGAAGAATGACAAGATCGAAGAAATCAAAGGCTAGCTAGAGAAACACAAGAACAAGGTCGAGATTGAAGCTGGATGAATACAATGGAACCGTTACCAGAAGTAAAATTAAGCAACTATCTATCCTTACAAGTGAAAATTCTAGCCCCAAAGTCTCCCCAGACATGGCAGCGAGAGACGAACAACCCTGAGACGAGCATCATGAGTAGAGACAAGGAGGTGAAAGATATGCTGCAAGAAATCAAGGAATCCCCAGGTTTGGAAATAGAAGGAGGGTAAGAGATTCCCCTCTTAATCTTATAGGTGAACAACATGAGCTCCTTGTTCTCCCTAAGGCAACCTTAAAGGAATTTTGTGGAGATGGAACAATCGATGCAAAAAGGCATCTGCACTTATTTCTTCATGTTTGTGACTTTCACCGAGTTGAATATGACGATGTCATGGTGAGGTTTGGTCATGAGTTGCACTAAGTATTATGAAACTGGTGAGATCATATATGCAATTGATTCTAGAAAAGTTCCAGCGTATGGAGAAATCAAGGATTTTTATTCTTGGGTTATAGCAACCCCCCATATCATTACAGTTTTCAATATTATAGTGGTAGACCTTGCTCCAGCATACGGAGTTGTGTTGGGAAGAGACTGGACATCCATGATCGTGGATATATAATGAACGACAGAAGTTTTATGATGCTACCAGGAAAGGAGGGAGCGATGATTAAAGTACCCCATGAACCCAGAAAACCCTTCTCTTTCAATGATCCAGATGGATATCGGTGGCCACCCACCTTTTCCAACTAGCTCAAAACAATTTTCTGGCAGTTTTGGTAATTTACTATTTTTAGTAGTTTTCACTTCCGGGGCCATTTTGAGGACCTAAATGAAGGTTTTTTGGGATAGTACCAACTCAATGATATCCAAATGAATTATTGAATCCCCAAAATGAATATCCTCGACGATACCTTTCCAATGGGCTATCATACGCCTAAAACGGAGATCGTATGCATAAAGTTACGACCCCAGGAAGTTAATGTACTAACTTACCCAAACGGGGCCCACATGACTTTTGGCGCTTCATCTCCTAGGGTTAGGTTTTTGGCCACATGACTTTTGGCGCTTCATCTCCTAGGGTTAGGTTTTTGGATGTCTATGGTTTTTGGCATTCCTATTTATTGTAAAAGGCCTTTAGAGCCACATTTTAATCATCTTTTTTTGAATGAACGCAATCGTCACATCTCTTCTCAGAGATAAGTCGTCACCATTCCAGCAAGCTTGTTCCCGCTGCATTTTACAGTTTCATCTTATTTCATTATTGAATAGAAAACCAGTTTTACTATACCTCTGTTATTTTTTGTTAAGAATCTATTAATAATCTGTATTCACTTTGTTCTACTCATAAAATCCAGATCAGTGGTATCAAAGTGGTATGCTCCTTGTCGTCTTAATGCATGTCCCCAACGAGGTCAGAGTACAAAGAGTTGGGTCTTGAGCTTGTTTCTCTTGAGGAAAAAAGATATTGCACGCCCAAGCGACCTCTCATGGCAGGAGAAAATAAATATGACAAGACAAGAGATCCTTTCAAACTGTTGATTGAGGAATCCCTCATGCAACAGAGGAACAATATAATGGATAGTTTTTCACAAATCCTTCGGTGGCTACCAACAGGCGACGCATATTCTTCGAGCGGAGGCACCACCCCCTTCAAGGTACAAATAAACTTCGATATTCCTATATTTGAAGGTCAGATAGACACAGATGTTGTAGACAAGTGGTTGAATCTTCTAGAAGGGTATTTTTCTATCCATAACTTCTTGAATAGAGAAAAGATTACATTTGTGCTCCTCAAAGCCTTCCCCCATGTCAAATATTGGTGGGAAACGTTCTGTGAGAAAAAGAAAATAGAGGAACCCTCATTATTTACAGTCATAGTCACCTAGGATTCCTTCACGGATGCTATTAAGGAACAATACTACCCTATCGGAATTTATGACGATTTATATACCAAATGGACCACACTGAGGCAAGAAAGAGACCAAGTAGTGCCAGATTTCACAAATATCTTCCATACCTTGCACACCAAGATGGGTATCAAAGATTTTGAGCGACATATGGTGCTCAAGTATTGCGGTGCTTTGCATAGATACGTCCAAACTGAAATGGAATTTCTAAACATTTCATCCTTGGGTGCAGCCTACCGATATGTCGTCAAAATCGAGCAGAAGCTCAAACAAAAGATGCAGCAATTTGGGCCTAGGAACCCCTCACAAAAAAATCCAGGAAAGGGCAACCCCAACCCACAGAAAAAAGGACAGAGCAAATATGGACAGTATTAGGAAAACCATTCCAAGCCACAAGCAAAGAAGGACACTGGAAAGACAAAGAAAGATACCGGGAAGTGGTGTGACTTCGATAAGAGCCCTTGGCATAACATTGTTGATTGTTGCTTAAAGAAGTTGTTGGTGGCCAAAGTGAAAGCCTCTGAATCAAATGCGAATTCTGACTCTGAGCCAGAACTAGAAAAGGGAAGACGGATCATTGACGCGGAACCTAGTGCCACCGTTGCTACTACCAAGCTCCATCCTGGTGAACCAGATGAGCCAGAAGAATGAGAGTGCCTCTTCCATTCACAAATGTGGGTAAAAGGCACCCTGTTGCACTTCATCATTGATAGTGGTATCCAGACAAACCTCATCTCTGTAGAGGTCATCAAGTGGCTATCCCTTCCCACAATGCCTCACCCACAACCCTAAACCATTGGATGGCTCCGCCAAGGAAGCGATCTTCGTGTCAGCCAATAGTGTCCACTGTCACATGACATCAAGCCCTTCAAAGATGAGATATTGTGTGATGTTTCTCCTCTCGAAGTTTGTGATGTTCTTTTGGTCCAACCTTATTTATGGAAATGTCATGTTGTATATGATTCTAGGACTCGTAGTGTTATTATTACTTTGAACAGGAAATTGTACAGGATACCTGAGGCAGTCCCACCTACTGCTATTTCCTTGATCTTTGCTAAGCAATGAAGGAAGGTCATCTCTCAGACGGGGAAGTTTGTCTTCTTCGTGATTCTCTCTCAGAATAAGAGAAATATCATAGCCACATTGAGGGTCTCTGCGGCCGACCTCTCCACACAACAGAAGCAAGTAGATAAGTTCGTGGAAGAATACTCAGATATCTTCTCCTCACCTACCGAGGTACCTCTACACTACCAAGTCAAGCACCCCATCGATTTATCCCCCGATGCACCACTGCCCAATGGGCCAGTCTATCATCGCTCTCTGTTAGAGAAGGAGGAGATCAAGAGACAAATCCAAGAACTACTCCATAAGGGGCAAATCCGTCCCAACTCATCATCTTGTGGGAGCCCAATTGTGTTGGTATAGAAGAAAGATGGGACCTAGCGACTCTGCATTGATTACCAGGCTCTGAATAAAATCACAGTCAAAAACTGGTACCTGATTCCCTGAATCGATGACCTCCTTGATCAACTCATGGGGGATAAATACTTCAGTAAGATTGATATGAAGTCTGGCTACCACCGGGTCCCGATAGAACAGACATATGTATGGAAGATTTCCTTCAAGTCAAAGGAAGGCCTTTTTGAATGGTTAGTCATGTCGTTTGGTTTGACAAATGCTCTGGCCACTTTCATGAGGATGATGGATGATATCCTGTGACCATTCACCAATAATTTTGTAGTGGCATATCTAGATGAAATTCTCATTTACAGCAAGACTTGGGTCGAACACTTGCAGCATATTCAACAGGTTCTGCACACCCTACAACAGTACAAGCTATACGCCAACTTGTAAAAATGCTCCTTCGGCATGGACAGGTTCCATTACCTGGGATACATCATTGATCAGCATGGTGTACATGTGGATCTAGCCAATATCCAAGTCATCCATGACTGGCCAGCCCCAACCACACTCATTGAGCTTTGGAGCTTCTTGGGCCTTGCCAATTTCTACCACAGGTTTTTGTTGGGATTCTCCCATATTGCATGGGCCCTTAGCCAAATCACCAAGGGTGGTGGTAAGGAAAAATTTGCGTGGGGCTAGTCCCAAAAACAAGAGTTCAGCGATTTGAAGCAACGCTTGTGCTCATCCCCAGTACTTTCACTACCAGACCTGCAACATCCCTTTGAGATCGAGACAAATGCTTCAGACTATGTTGTGGGTGTCGTTCTCACTCAACACGGCCACCCCGTGGCCTATCATAGTGATACATTATCTGATGATGTTCGTAAGTACCCTACTTATGATAAATAAATGTACTCCATTGCACAATCCTACCGCCAGTGGATAAATTACATTCTTGGGAAGCAGATAGTCATCCACACTGATCATAAGCCACTGCAGTTTATGCAAACACAAGGAAAATTGCAGAATGGCCGCCATCAAAAGTGGTACACATACTCGCAGTAATTCCACCTCAACATCAAGTATAAAATAGGAAGCACCAATCACGACACTCACCATGGTGCTATACTCTTGCGGTCATGAGACCTCTGGATGGCCCCAATTCTATGAAATAGACCTAGGCTTCGCCACCACCTACCAAATGTTGGGTGCAAACATATTTGTCGATAATTTATATCTTTAGGATGGGTTGTTGTGTCATCTGAGCCATATCTATGTTCCATCAAGCTAGTGAGGGAAGATGATATGGAAATCCCACTACAGTCGAGTGGCAGGACACTTCGGTGTTGAAAAGACAATGGCGATGCTACATAAACACTTCTACTGGTTGAAACTCTGATAGGAGATCAGCAAGTATATCAGGTCCTACACTGCTTGTGCTATTTCAAAACCAACCACTAAGAAACAAGGCCTATATACCCCTCTTCCTACTCCTGACAGGCCATGGGAATCCATATCAATGGACTACATGTCGGGCCTCCCATCCACCAAGCGGGGAAATGACTGTGTTTTGTGGTTGTTGGTCGTTTTTCTAAGATGGTGATTCTAGTTGCCTGCAAGAAGAGCATCATAGAAGAGGCCACTGTCAAGTTCTTCTTTGTATAGGTTTGGGTACATTTTGGACTCCCACAAACCATTGTCTCAGATAGGGACAGTCAATTTCTCAGCACATTCTGGTCGAGCCTCTGGTCACTACTGGACACCAAGCTAACCAAATCCACAGCCTTCCACCCCCAGATAGATGGCCAAACTGAGGTCATAAATCTAATGGTTGTGCATATACTTCACATGTATAATTCAAAGCACCCTTTCACATGGGATGAGAGCCTTCCCTATGTCAAACATAGCTACAACCGAGCCCTGCATAGCTCAACTGGCCACAGTCCCTTTCAAGTGGGGTTGGGATTCCAACCATTGGGTCCCATAGATGTTGCATTTCCCCTTGTGGTCACCTCGACCAAATCATCTCCTGTTCCAATTGAACATGACAAAGCCATCTGGTTCATTGAGTGGATCTAGCACATCCGCCAACAAGTTCAGGATATCCTATAGAAGTCCAATGACAAGTACAAACAATGCCATGATCAGCATCGGGTGCCACATAAGTTTCAATTGGGAGACAAAGTTTGGTTGCACTTGTAGAAAGAACGCCTTACAGGACCCCATTGGAAGCTTCACCCACTCTTTTATGGGCCTTAAACCATCACCAAGGCCATGGGGGATAATTCTTTTGAGCTCAACATTCCTCCTTTCATTGGCCTTTACCCAGTGTTCAACGTGGATCTCCTTCGCCCTTATTTCCCACCATTATTGGACACCTCATTCGTAGAAGAAAAGCTGACACCAACAGATCTCAACCCCAACTGCATCCAATAAGCATCTAGAGATCATATTGTGGACACACGGATCAAGGGAACTCGATAGCAAAGGATCCATCTTTATCGAGTCGTCAAAGCAAGGTTGCTCCTGCACCAAGGCAAGTGGCTCACTCGGGGCCAAATTCAGCAGAAATTTCCTCATCTGATGGGGGAACTCAATGCAATGGAGACCATTTCTTCATAAGGAGGGAGGATTGATCCATATGGATATTAGTGGCCACCCACCTTTTCCAACTGGCTCAAAATAGTTTTCTGGCAATTTTGTCAATTTACTATTTTTAGCAGTTTTCACTTCTGGAGCCATTTTGAGGGCCTAAATGGAGGTTTTTCAAGATCGTCCCAACTCAATGATAGTTGAAGGCATGATCGAGGACCCAAAATGAATCTCCTCAATGATACATTTCCAATGGGCTATCATACACCTAAAATGGAGATCGTATGCAAAAGTTACGATCGTGGGAAGTTAATCTACTAACTTACCCAAACAGGGCCCACATGACTTTTGGCGCTTCACCTCCTAGGGTTAGGTTTTTGGATGTCTAGGGTTTTTGGAATTCCTAATTATTGTAAAATTCCTTCAAAGACTCATTGTAATCATCTTCTTGTGAATGAGTGTAGCCGTCACATCTCTTCTCAGAGATAAGCCGCCACCATTCCAACAAGCTTGTTTCCGTTGCATTTTACAATTTCAGCTTATTTCATTATTGCATAGAAAACCAGTTTTACTGTACCTCTGTTATTTTTTGTTAAGAATCTGTTAATAATCTGTATTCATTTTTTTTTTTTCATAAAATCCGGATCATTCAAGAAGAAGGACAATGAATTAATGGAAAATCATATAGATGACAAGATTGGAAACTATCTTATCCTAGACATGGAGCACAATGAAATCCTAGAGAAAGTTCAAGGCTTGGGGAACCAAGAATGTTTGTTTGAAGGCTACTGGAGGATGTCATTTGATGGATCATGTTCTAAATATGGGAATGGAGTTGGAATTGTTCTTTTGATTCCAAATAAGACTATGCACTCCCATGCTATAAGAATGGAGTTTTCATGTACAAATAATGAGGCATGATATGAAGCTTTGATCCAGAGGATGATCCTAGAATAGGAAATGAAAATAGAACATCTCATTGTGACTGGAGACTTAGATTTGGTCATCAATCAGGTTACCCAAAAGTACAAAATAAAAAAGGAAAGACATAAGTTGTATTTCAAAAGAGTTAACGCACTGATGGAATCTTTCAGCTCCTTCAACATTAATTTCACTCCAAGGGACAAGAATCACAAGGCCGATTCACTAGCCTTGGAGGCCTCATTATCAAACCCAGAAAATGTCCAAATAAAAATGTATCTCCAGGTAGATGGAGCTTTTCAATCATCTGTGCCTAATAATGTTGAGTATTTACAAGTATTTGAGAACGATGAACATTTGGAATTTTTTTTGTTAAACGATGGTGATGAAGAAAATGATAGCCTAGCTACCATCCCAAAATAATGTATACAAGCCGAGTCTTTGTTTACAAAAGACGACCATGCCAAGAATATCCTTGAAGAATTTTCAGTTTGAAAAGTGCAGGAAACGAGAAAAGTCAATATTGGAATGGACATGTCCCCGAAATATGTCAACCTGGGAGTTGATTGCACCACTGAAGAGGTTGACCAATATGTTTCCTTATTTAAATAATATATTGATGTGTTCGCTTGGACCTATATGATTTGAAATCCTACAATAAAACTATATTCCAGCATATCATTCCTTTGAGAGAAAAAGTGAAACGAGTGAAACAAAAAATAAGGATGATGAATCCCAAGTTGAAACCTATGGTAAAAATCGAATTGGAGAAGTTGAAGAAGGCAGGGATAATTTATCCCATTAGACATTCAGACTGACTTTCAAATCTAGTGATTGTAAGGAAAAATACTCGGGAAATTCAGATGTGTGTTGACTTCAGAGACCTTAACAAAGAAAGCATAAAAGATAATTTTCCTTTTCCTAACATGGAGTTTCTTCTACAACAAGTTATTAGATCAGATTACATGTACATGTTGGATGGTTTCTCTAGATATAACCAGGTCTTGGTGGCTGAGGAAGATAGGGAAAAGACAACATTTATCACACCATGGGAGACATATGCATATGCTAGAATTCCCTTTGGCTTGAAGAATGATGGAGCCACATTCCAAAGGGATATGGGTCATGCATTCATAGGGTTTATAGGAAAGTTTATGGAAGAATACCAAGATGACTTGACAGTGCATTCAAGAAAAGGGAGGATCATATCCATCATTTAAGAAAGGTTTTTGAAATATGTAGATTATAGACATTTCTCTTAATCCAAAGAAATGCTTGTTTGTTGTGACTCAAGGAAAGTTGTTGGGACATATTGTATGCAAGGAATGAATTTACATAGATCCAAAAAGCATTAAAGCAATAAATGAGCTCAACCCCCCGAATTCCAAGAAGGGATTCCAATCATTCTTCGAAAAATAAATTTTGTGTAAAGATTTGTTCTTGACTACGCAAGCATCGCAAAGCCGATCAATCTGTTGATAAAAAAAGAGCAGAGGTTCGAATGGATAGAAGATACTTAGGAAGTGTTCAACAATATCAAAGGATAAATCACCACTGCTCATGTCCTCATCAGTACGAACTTCCAAAGAGACTTCATTATCTATTCATTTTCTACAGAGACAATTGTTGCATTCATCCTCACTCAAAAAAATAGCAACGGAGAACAAAACTCGATAAGTTTTATGAGAAAAACCCTACATGACTATGAGTTGAGGTATTCAAAACTCAAGAAGCAAGCCTTAGCTCTTGTAAAATAAGTAGCGCATTTTCAGACTTATATATTAAACTCCCATGTTATAGCTTATGTTCCCTCTTCACCGGTGAAGATGCTTCTAAATCAACAATTGAGAGAAGAAAATGGGCTAACTAGTTGGAAAAGATACAAGAATGGGATATTGATATTAAACCTCTAAAGGCAATCAAAGGAAAAGGTTTATGCAAGCTCATTGCGAATGGGGACTCAGTCGATGGGATGATTTCAATCTTAGTCAGGGAAACATTAGCTGACTTAGAATGGTACAAAGATATTATATTCTACTTAAGGTCTGGGAAATTTCCTGTCACCATGAACCCCAAGGAGCGAAGGACACTGAATATGAAGGAGAACCAATACTTGATGATTGCTGACATACTGTTCAAAAGAAATTTTGATGGTATATCGCTAAGATGCGTCTATGAAAATAAATCCCAAGAAATAATCAGAGAATTCCATGAGGGAATATGTGGTGGACACTTTGTACCTACTGCAACCGCCCACAAAATAATCAGAGAAGGATTTTACTGGCCATCAATGTTCAGAGATTTGTACGCCACAATAAGGAAGTGTTTTTCATGACAGCAGTTTTTAGGAAAAATGAAGAAATTTGTGATGCATTTGCAGCCTATTGTGTTAGAAAAATCGTTTTCCCAATGGGGATTCGATGTTGTTGGGCCAATTAATCCAAAATATAGCAAGGGGAATATGTACATCCTAACAACTACAAATTATTTCACAAAATGGATGGAAGCGGTGGCGCTAAATAAGGTTGATGTTGAAGAACTGATCAAATTCCTTAAAGACAACATTCTTTCGAGATTTGGTGTTCCTGATAAATTTATCATAGACAATGGTTCGCTCTTCATTGGGTCAAAGTTCATGGATTTTTTTGGACAATATGGAATCATCATGAGTCAGTCATCAAATTATTATCCACAAGGTAATGGCCTTGTTCAATCCACAAACAAAACACTTGTGTAGATATTGAAGAAAACCATTGATAACAACTAGAGGAATTGGCATTTGAAGTTGATGGATGCATTATGGGCAAGTAGAACAACTATGAAGGATAGCACAATGATGTATCCATATCTATTGGTGTATGGGAAGGAGGCGAAAATGTCAATTAATCTCTATCTCAACGCATTAATCTCTATGGTTAATGTTGGATCATGTTTCCATTGATGCCAATGGTTTGATTGATTGATGTCATTGATTGATGTCAAGTGATTGATTGATTGATGATTGATGTAATGTAATATGTATTTTCCTTGATGAGAATGCATAGATGAATATGGATCAATGATTTTTCATTGATATGATGAATATGGATCAATGAGTTTTAATTGATATGATGAATATGGATCAATGAGTTGTCATTGATACATGATGAAGATGGATCGATGTGGTT
>CBVK0100364923.1:0-12165 GCA_900067695.1 Picea abies
CTCTTCCGATCTCACGTACTTAATTATTCAATGATATCAGTGAAGTATTCATCAACTACTTGTACTGAAAATAATTGTGCATTAGGGAAGTTGTCTTCCAATTTAGTAGGTTCTTCTCCATTGGTTACTCTTGACAGGTGATCAAGTCCTGCATTCAACTTCCCTGGTTTGAATATTACTTCAAAATCAAATTCTTGGAATAATAACAACCATCTACAAATCCTCCCCCCAACACTGGCTTGTTGACTAGATATTTGAGGGCATAATGATATGTGAACATTTTAAAGTGTTTACCCAATAAATAGTGCTTGAATTTCTGAAGTGCATATACCATGGATAGGCCTTCTCTTTCTATGGTGTTGTAATCATGCTCAGATTCTTACAACTTCTTACTTGCGAAGGCTATAGGATGGTCTAAGTCCCCTACTCATGGTTGCGACATAATTGATTCAAGTGTTATTGTTGATGCATCTACATGCACATGAAATGTCTTTTCCCAATATGGAAATACTAATATAGGTGTTGTCACCATATTTTGCTTTAGAGTGTCCAATCCTTGCTGACAATCCTCATTCCACTGAAATCGGGTGTCCTTCTTTAAAAAGAATTCCATTGGTGCAGTAATATACGCATACCCCTTTATAAAGTTCCTATAGTATCATGTATGTCCTAGTGTGTCTCTTAACTGATACACTGACTTTGGTGGTGGTAAATTCACAATGACTGCAATCTTAGCAGTGTCAACCAATAAGCCTTGCTTTCACACTATATGTCCCAACAATATCGCAAAAGGTGTACCAAAAATTCATTTCTTGATGTTTAATGATATCTGACATTGCCTGCATCTTTCCAACATTAGTTTTGAAACTTCTACATGGTATTTCAAAAGACTATACACAGTCTATTCATCCATATACACTTCTAGAAACTGATGTATAAATTTCTTAAAAGAAGCTATGCCTACCCTTGAAAATATAGTTGGTGCATTCTTCAATCCAAAGGGCATGATTGTATATTGGTAGGATTCCCATTCTGTAGCAAAAGTAGTCTTATACCTCTCCTCTAGAGCTATTTTGATTTGATGGTAACCTAAGAATCCATTTGTGAATGAATATGCTTCATGGCCTCCCACATTATCCAAGACCTCATCTGTAAAAGGGGTAGGGAAAGGTTCATGTAAGAAAACATCATTGATTTTCCTCAAATCTACACAAATCCTTATCCCCCCTTCCTTCTTTTCCTAGACTACCATGGTACTGATCCATTCATATTTTTCTACTGGTTCTATAATTCCAGCTTCCAACATTCAGTCAATTTATTCTTTCACTTTCTGCTTATACACTTGATTCATCATGTAAGGTCTCTTTCTGATACGTCTAGCCTTGAGTTCGAGGGGTATCTTCATCTCACCTAGCTCCCCTTCTATTCCTTTAATCTCTATAAAGGTTGTTGGAAACAAGCCATTGTATCTGTGAAGTAACTCTGTTATCCTTTCTAGTGTTTTCTCATCCCAGTAGTCTCCAATACTTGCCATTTTAGGATTGTCGTTCGTCCCAATGTTGAATTTATTGACTTTGATAGGTGCAAAAAATTCCTCTGACTCCAGAGATGGACCTTCCACTTCTCTCTCTCCTTTAATATCAATAATCTGAACGTTGCATAGATCATCTTCATCTGGTGCTTACTCCTCGACATGATAACATGAGAGTAACTCTTTGACTGATTGTTTGTTTTGTTGTTGATATTATGTTATGATTTCAACCTCTAGTTCATCAAAAATATCACTCCCCTTATCATCTTCAACGTTGAATCAATGTTGGGGTTCTCATGCTTGAACGAGAAGGTTACTACAAAATTTCAATGTAATATTATCCATTTTGTAGTGCCTTTGTGCATCTACTGGTCTATGTACTAGTTCCCTGAGATCCCTTCCAATGTATGAATAAAGTGATGAAGCCATTCCTTTGGTGGTGTCATTCTCCATTGTGTTCTTCACTTATCCAAGTGTTCAACTAGTGTTCCTCACCCATCATACTTTTGCATTGTATTGCTCCCCTGTTCTACGCAAAATCTAATGTGCAATAGTCATTTACACTTATACCAGTCCTGAATTGTTTCATTATGTGCACCCCACCATCTTGCAGGGGTTGCCTTGAGTGCAATATCCAGGGATAAGATCCTTTGATTTTCCAAAACCTTCTCCTCATATTCTTTCAAGAATTCCTCTAAGTCGTTTAGCCCATGAAAACTGGGAGGTTCCCTTATCTCTATACCCACCCATCTTACTGTGTAGTTTATTCTTGCACACCTTATTGTGGAGACTTCATGTAGTCATTGTTTCCAATTCTCCAAACATGTATCTGAGTTTGAATCACATGATGTAATGCTTCTACAACAAAGTACCCCATCTGCAGTTGGCTTGACATAATATTATTCTCACACAATGGTTATGTACAACTGGTTTATTTCTTCAAGATTCAAACAAGTTTCCTCTACAAACATTTCTCCTTCTGAAGGATCCAATGGTGCAATAACTCTATATTTTCTTGATTCAAAAGTCATTTTCCTTGTCTTCGGGTTGATCACAACCTGTTTATCAAATTCCCAATCCAATCCAATTAATATTGGGTAAGGTATTATGCCATCTACTATTTCTATTACTTCAAAATATGCCATAGTTCACACTCCATCCAAATATACTATCACACCTTTAAGCCTTCCAATTGGTAACACCCTGTGTTAATTTTCTAGTTTCAACTGGACAATTGAATAGCATAATGTGGGTTCTCCCATAAACTACCATGTCGTCTTAGGCAAGACATTTACTTCAGAGCCTAAATCCAGTATAATATCTCCCATGTTGAAATCCCCAATGTTGGCATGTAGCCTAAATTCTCTACTTTTCCTTCTTCTTGTATGTATATGATTGATTGTTTTCTGATCTAACTTCCCTTCTACCTCTGTGTTGCATCTTTCTAACTAATTTTGGAAGACCTTAACAGATGATGGATCAGTCAACAACTTAACATTGGATTGCAGAAAAGTCTTTATGGTACTCACTTGCTCTAAAAATTATCCTTTACTGGTATGGTCCATTGAATATGACATATCATACATTGGTGGGTCATGAGTTTGTTGTGCAAATGATGTAGACACAACATTCTGCTTGAGCAGATCTTGTCTAGCCTCCTTAAATGTTTCATTTTCTTTCTGTGTGTCAAACTACTTTTGTGGCTTAGTATTCTTCCTTACCCATTGGTGTTGAGATGGATCTTGTTTTGTTGCATCAACTCCTGTCTTGGATCCTCCTCTGGTGACTATATTGATGTTTTTCCCATCCTCCCCAGCTTCTACAGAAATCCAGTGGAAATTCTGGTTGTTCTGGTTCCTTTTTTCTTGGATCTTTCCCAAGAGTGTTGGGCAGTCCTCTATGTCATGGTCTGTTGCGCAATAGTAAATACATGTTGTTGGTGGAAGTGGAAAATCCCTTGCATAACGTCCTGGTTGTTGGAAGTTTTGGCATACTACTGGTCCTCTGCCTCATCCAAATCCTCCTCTGCATTGTCCTCCACCTCTATATCCACCTCGATCTCCTCGCATTGCATTGTATTGGAGTACCTGGTTATACTGCATGGGGTTGTACTATGGTTGCACGTTGTTGTACTATTGTTGCACTGTGGCTATGTATTGTTGTATGGTGGTGGCACCTAGTTAAATTGAGGTGCAGCTTTCCCTGTCATCATCTTTGCTTGCACCCTGTAAGTTTATGAAGTTCTTTCTCTCATCAATTCCAACGTTCTACAATCGTTATAATCATGACCCACTAATTTGCAAAAATTTCAATATGAACCTTTTGGTATTGTCTTATACTTCTGCATCATTGGAAAATGATATGGATCATGTCCATGCGTCTTACAAATCTTTCACCATGTTCCTCCTATTGGAAATGGGTTCGACACCTCTGTTTCCAAGTACTGCACAAAAGTTGGACATTCATTCTTATGATGTCCTTTTGTCCTGCATAGTGTACACCAGACAACTTCTCTTTTCCCTTTTCTCTTTTCTCTTATTCTGGTTCAGTTGAAAGGTTATATTCTTAAAATCCTCTATTGTTTGATTTGTTTGTTGATATTGGTTCTCTTCCAATTACAAGGTTGCTTGCAGAGCCTTTGCATGAGTTTGGAACTTCTGTTGTCTCAAAGGATACTTCAAGTGTGGTAACAATGAGTTCAAAATTAAGTGCCTATGTTGCATGTCATTAATTGCATATTTTAACTCACCTTTTAGATGTTTGAACCTTTGATCAATCTCCCAAAAAGACTCACCGGGTTTTTTCCTGATTTCAATCATTTCATTCATGTACTGGTCTTTTGAGATTGGCTTCTGAAACTCGTTTACCAGTAGTTTTTTCACATATGTGATAGTCTTTGGTACTCCCTATGGGATGTTTACATCTAGGCTCATGTACCAATATAGCGTGTTGTATCTTAGTGTGATAGTTAACTGCGTGAGCTTTGTATCCTCATCTATGATCTTCTTTTCTTCTCAGATCTTTTCACAGATGAATAAATGTTTTTCAGGGTCCTCTGATGCCTCTCCCCGAAATTCTGGTAATCTGATCATGGGATCATGTCCTTCCATTTTGAAATATGTTGAACTAATGCCTTCGCGCAGTGTAGATAATTGACTATTACTTCCTGAAATTGATCCCCCAGTTGATTTTCCTTGATTGGACCCCTGTCCTATTACTCTTTTTCCACTAAAATCCAATTGTCTAAACGTTGGTGTTCTTTCGGGTGTATTAGTTTCACATGAGATTGTAGGTTCCACACTGACGGTGATCTGGATTGAAGTTTTGTCTTTTGTTCCTGAACCTGGACCTCTTTTTTTCCTTTCATATGTTGCACGCAAGATTTCCTCAATCTGCTCCATAACCCAGAGATCGTCTACCTCTTCTTCATCGCTCGCCAAGCCCTCTTTGTCGGGTATGGCTCTGTTCTTGTTATTCATCTTATATTGGTAAGGTATTATGTTGCGCATCTTTCCATATTTTTCCATTATCTGCATTATCTGGTCCTCTTCAATCATGATTGGGTCCATGGCCTCCTTCTTCCTTCTCTTATCCATATCCCTGTCCATATCTCAACCTCCTATCAGTGCTTCCCTCATGCGTGCAGGGAAGTTTAGATGTTTGATTCCATGGTCATCACACCTTTTTCATACAATAAAATATTGATTGAAGTATACAACGATATGATGTACCTACCTCTGGGTCCTTTTGGAAAATCATGCTCTGCAACAGTGTAGGACTTCGCGGTATCTACTGCAAATTCGGTGATAAACCCTGCAACAATATTGTCTAACCAAAAATATATTGCACGCATGTATTTGTTATAAACTTGTTGTAACTACATGATATCCACAGGATGCCACTGTAGTTTTTTGAACCGATTTGTAGGGTAGTTTTTATTCAACCTCAATAACCACTCCTGCAACAAATGCGGAAAATTGCAGAAAAAATCCGCATACAAGTCGTTAAACACGTATTTGTCGAGATACTTGTGCATTGTCAACTTAGGGTTTATGTTGTCCTTTTGCGTAAACTCGAGTTCCTTTGTTCTCAACCATCTTTCAATATTCTCCTTCGTTGGATTCCATGGTATGAACATTCCCTTCTATACTTTCATCCTCCATGCTTTTCTTCCATCAATCACGTCCATTCAATACTGTGCAGTTCCAGCCGACAACATAACCATTTGTCGGTTACTTGGGTTGACCTAGGTTCTGATCTCAAACAAGTTTCCAACAAAACCATCAATACTATCAAGCCTATTGGTAACCCAGAAGGAAACGTTGTGCACAGGGTGCACAACGCAATCTCACCCAAGATAGATTTTATGGGGGACTGCAATACTCATGTGTTTGCAGTCTAGGAATGAGTGGGGACTGTGGTTGGATTATTTTCCTTATACATTATCATCATTAATCACTCAACTACTTCTATGATTCATTCATATTTAAACCTATGCATGCATGTTGTTATAACTAGTTTTAATCATTCATTCTTCAGCTAATGATTGACGAAATAGTAAAAGCATTCATTAACAATCACATAGAACACAAGGTTTTTTGTCGTTCACCCACTCCTAGGGCTACGTCCACAAATATTTGACTTCTCTGCTCTTTTATTTATCTTGCTGCAAAATCTTGAACTGCACGCATTACATCTTTAGTATTACAATCAAAATGAGGGTAAGTACCCTCTGGGAGGTTGACTAGATCACACCAGGATCCTCATCATGTGACCTAACCCTTAAACACTAGTTTATGTCACTCTACCACACAACTTATTACAATCAATGGCTTCCCAACCAACTAACTCTCTATAATCAACCAACTAACTCTCAATAATCCACTGACTAACCTCGACCTAGACCTCCTAGGTCCTTATTTATACTACTTTATAGGCTTATAGTCGTTACGATCTCTTTCAAAAACCCCAACCCTAACATAGTTAGGCCTTTCTACATGCATGCTACGTTTATTTTCCTCCTGCATGTTGCTTTTCCTTCTTTTTTTCATGCTGCTTTCCTGCCACCTGTTGCGCGCGCTCCAAAAATAGATCTTTCTCTCTAAAAATGGGTTTTCTCCCAAAAACAGATCTTTCTCCCCAAAATAGGCTTGCGCCCAAAACAAACTTTCTTCCCACAATAGGCCCGTGCCAATATGTGCCCGAATAATCCTTCATGTATTGTCATATCACATCCCAACATACATAGAGTATGTCTTCCATAACATGACTCATACAACATAATCAGTAATTAAGTATCCGATCTAGACTCTCAGAAGTCTGCGCAAGCATAGTTCATTCCCCAAAATCCCTTACAATGGCTTATCGCAACAAACAATAATGGCGAAATCTTAAATGAAAAAACAGAAGAGTGACTCAAAAAAACTCAATAGCATACCAACATTGATCTAACAATAATCTAGCAACAATAACCTATCAACAACTTAACAACAGCCTGATAACAACTGAACAACAACAACCTTTTCCCCTTTACATGTTCCCATATTTATGCCTTTCCCTCGGGTATTTCTTTGGCTTCTTGCGTCCGCTAATGTCTCTTCTTTATTATGCTTCCTTTTCACATGTTGTCGAAGGTTCTGTCTCTTTTCGCTGCTCTTCCAGTTAGCGCATGACTTTTTTCCTTGGTGGCACAATGGCAATTAGCTTTCCACCACTTAGATCTCTCACTGATGTACTAAACTGTTCTGCAAAACTTTAACATTTCCGCAAAACTAAGTGGTATTCAAAATGGAGGGCCCAACACATACCTTGAGCTAAAAGACATGACCAAACTATCAAAGTCCATATAAAGGAATAACCATCCACTAGAATACTTGGGTACCAAACCACTATAATTGTTAGTATAATAGGAAGTCCATCAAGTACATGATTCATTCATATCCTTTGTGAACTCCCTTGAAAGTGAAAACAACTTCATTAGCAATTTCCAAGAGTTAACCAGTGCAACAAAGGTAGCTCACTCTTCATTGACACTTGTTCCCAGTTTCCTATCTAATTTTAACACACCTAGTCTAACATTACTTATAGTCTACAACCAACTAATATCCCACTTAATAAACAAGTGCTAACATCTCCTTATACCAGTGAAAAACCTCAACCTTTAGGGAAACTCAATAATGAACATCAAACCTCCAAGATAGTCAAACATATCTAACTGGTCTTCATATGACACATCCATAGAATCAGATCTTCTATATTGATTGATGACTCAAATAAATAGTCTCACACTTAACCTCATATGCGCACACTCATCGTTGAATTATGGACCATGAGTTTAATGTAACACAACCAATCGAGGGCTACACATGCCTAAATAGGTCTTATAATTATATGCTTGGTTATATTACTCTTATAATGAAAATTGTAAACCTTGCCTAAATATCATAGGAGCATAATTTTTTCATTTTTTCATTTTTTCTTCTTCTATTCATTTTAAGCCACGCACTTAATTGGTGTCTTTGTCTTTAATGGTCTTCTTTTGTGTTTAATGATCTATATCTTGGAAAACAAACTTGTCCAATGTTGGAGTGCCTATTTCCAACAAATACTTGTAACATGAAGTTAGGAGACTCAATGTTAACTGCATCATTAATTTACCCAGATCCATAAGAACTACCCAATTTTAATCCTTTATCCATACTTGAGCACCATCACCTATTTGTGATACCCCGTAGAAATCCTCCCACAGACACAATGAAAGGTACCATGATTCCAACTCTTACATATGATATTGACCTAACTCTTACACATAACATTGACTAATACAATACACAATTATCCTATTTGGATATTTTGCATGGAATACTCACATTGTCCCCATCTATAGACAACACCTCTCTATACAACTTGGACTTAGACAACACCTCTATACAACTTGGACTTACCCTAATCCTTATAATTATTTCCCTATAAAATACAACTTGGACAATGTCCCTATCTAAAGATAACACCTCTCTATACAACTTACACTTAGAAAACACCTCTATACAACTTGGACTTACCCTCGTCCTTATAAAAATTTCCAAAAAAATAAAAACCCAAAACCCTACTAGATGAACAAGCACAATAACGTTTCATGACTTCTATGTAACCACAATTCAACTTTGTGATGTGATTTCTCTGTGAAGACAACATTAAGAATTAACGTTTCATGACTTATATGTAACCACAATTCAACTTTGTGATGTGATTTCCATGTGACGATAACATTAAGAATTCATGGCCAAATTTCACCAGAGAATGCTCATCGCTCCAAACACAAAGCAAGCTTCTAAAGTCACCAGTATGAAAATATTTCTTCCTTTACTTATGGACAGATTTTATCAACTCATGCATATGGGATAAGGTATTAAAAAGACATAGTAAAATGTATACCTTCATTTGTTTTTAATGTTGTGCATTTCTTGTATTTTTCAACCAGCATGTGGATTCCTCCTTCCACGATGAAAAGACTACACATTGCACCTCTTTCCAACACGTGAATAATTACTTGTGGGTTATTGGGCTTCGTATGTGTCTATAGGCTTCCATCATTATCTTCTCTACATGTGCTTCATGTATGACATCTGCGGCTACGCTCGTTCCTCAAGTGGGCAATTTCCTTGTGCTCATTCCTGTAGTGGGATATTTCCTTGGAATCCTGCAATCACCTATTCTTTTGTCATTAGTTCAAGCTTTCCTATCATTTTGTCTTATGTGTCTCATGTTTTATTTTCTCAAGCTTCATGTAAGGACACATGATCTCCATGCAAGATTTTGGGAAGGGTTTTTTCTCAATATTGGGGAAGGGAGGAGTGCATTCTACCAAGGGGGTGTGTTTCCATGGCCCACTACCAAGCATGGGTATTTGTTGAGAGAAAGGGAAAACTTGGTTACAAGTAGAAAACCATGGTACCAAGTAGAAAATATTCCCTATCTAGTCTACACTTGAGCATTGTAGGAAAGAGGGGTATCCTAATGGACTATTGAGTAGAGAAGGGTATCATATTCCTCGTGTTGTGCAAGTAGAGGAGAGAAGAGAGACTGGTTGAGCATGATTGTTGTAGTTAGAATGGTCTGAAATGTGAATTCCTTAGCTATGATAACTAGAAATTGGGTTTAGCAAGAAAAACAAACTCCATAGCTAGTAAATTCACCCTTGTTTTTTCATTGCCTTGCCTGAGGGTGACACCTACATGAGTTGGTTCCTATAGCTAGGAGGAAAAACACTCCCATGGAGTTATTTATCCAAGTGCATCCACTAAACAAACAATTATGTTGGATGTTGTTTAATCATTGAAGGTTGATGCTTGTGGCTCTACTGCGCATAAAGATTATGTGATTAATTGGGAAATGCAAATATGGAATTTAGCATTCTATCAATAATGAATTCTAGATGGTCCGAGAGCTATTCATATGAAGATTTTAAGGTTGTTATAGCCATCATTTTGCGATGCAGAGGGCATAATTGTGCCTTTGTTCTATAAATTATGTTTTGGCTATGCCAAATGGATGTATTTGATATTGTGGGTCACAAAAGATACCAAAATCATGGAAGAAATGTAATTAATTTTTATGGGTAATGTGAGATTCCCAAGATAGGAAATATATATGGGCCACACAATTATAGGCCATACACATTAAATTTAAAGTCATATTGTAGTTATCATGGGAATGTTGAATTGAGCGAGAATTGAAGTCGACTAAGCCCTAAACCCAATTGTCTAAACCTTGCATGCTTGTTGTGTTGATTTTATCATTGATGTTGGCTATGGAGAATTTGGGAGCTAACTTTGGTGGGTATTATTCATAAAACCCCTAAAACAAGAAAATCTAGAACTAGTACTGGTGGGCATGGATCGGGATATGTAACGTCCCCAACCACCAACAGGTCGGGCAACGTCACTTCTTGGATGTCTCTCTTAGCTCTGATACCATTTTGTAACATCCCCGGCCACCAACCCTTGTCGGGTAATGCTACCCAAACAACCTTATCATTGTTTTTCTTCTCTGATACCACACTGTGACCTCCCCAACCATCCACAGACTGAGAAACATCACTACAAAAAATGCTCTGATACCATATTGTGATGTACCCTACCACTCAAGATGGGTCATGCTACCAAAAAACACATTTTTATTGAGCTTCTGATAACCCAAAAAGTATCATACCCAACCATAGACCTGTTGGGCTATGGCACACAAAAACTCTTGCAGAACATCATACATATATAACTTAGTAGACAATTACATTATGCTAATATACAGATAAATGCAGAAATAACAATAAAGCCTATATGTACAACATATACAGGCTAAACTCATAAATATTAAACATGTACAAATACAAAGCAAGTAAATGAACACATAAATGGTACTTATATTTTTAGAGAAGACCACCAACTGCGTGTAGACCTTCCACGAACCTCCCAGCCATAAACCACACTGCTCATCCCTCTCAGCAGTGGGTCACCCCCGAGCCGGGAATAAAATCCACCCGAGTAAAGGGATTCCTAGGCTAGGTTGAGGCAATGGGATGCTACACAGTCAATCAGGAAGGATTCCATCCCAGGAGCCAACTTATACACACATCCTACAACCTCTCATTCCCCACATTCCTGTCCCACCCCAGGAAGTGTGCCCCTTCTCTGCTCAACAATCCTTTGGCTGCCCCACTTCCCTTCTAGGGCTTCAGCAATAGGCCAAACAAGAATTCTCAGAGCACTATAGCTGTTGTTGGGCTCCCTCCAGGAGAAATCACTTCCCCGAAAAACTCTCTCACCTTGAGAGAGTTGCTCACAGGCCTAACAACCTACTTCTTCTTTCCCAACAAACTCTCTCACCTGGAGAGAGTTGCTCATAGGCCTGACAACCTGCTTCTTCAATCCAACTCCTTAGTAATACAACAACAACATTCAGCTAACTCACACATGATGGCAGCAACCGAAACTAGGTAAGGACACAGAAGATGGAAGCAAGCCATGCTCAACCAAGGAACTACGTTGGCAGCAACAACCAACTATTAAGACATGACACAGGCTCAGGAAAAGTACAGGTGCATTGTGCTTCATAGGAAAACACAGGTCAACTTCAAGGGTTTACTAGTTTCAAAGGCATGCGAACGATGCAGTGGTCGACGATGGAAATTGGTTTCCCGTGTGAGTCATCTGCATCAGAAGGTCATGATGTCATCTCTTGGCTTTCACTTACCTTTCTCAAGGTCTCTGTCATCTCTGTTTGTCCCCTACGTATTGTCCCCTGGTTTTCCTGCAGGTGATGTACAAGGTCACTCTGTGACACCTCTATGGAACGTTGTAAGTCCCTATCGATTCCTTCTAGAATTCGTGGCTCGCTGTCCGCACCCGATCCTTCCATTTCGGCCTCTGCCTCACCTATCTGTTTCCTTATTCTGCCCATATAAATGCCACTGAACTTATTGATAAGGTTTAAGCTATTATTAGGTTTCTTTTCAATTCATTAGATAACCATAGCATAGATAGGATCACTGAGAAATACACAATCACAAGAGACACAACATTTATCCTGGGAAACCCTCATGGGGGAGAAAACCCAACAAAAACTTCCTTAATATAGAT
>CBVK0100364924.1:118-12283 GCA_900067695.1 Picea abies
ATCTATATTAAGGAAGTTTTTGTTGGGTTTTCTCCCCCATGAGGGTTTCCCAGGATAAATGTTGTGTCTCTTGTGATTGTGTATTTCTCAGTGATCCTATCTATGCTATGGTTATCTAATGAATTGAAAAGAAACCTAATAATAGCTTAAACCTTATCAATAAGTTCAGTGGCATTTATATGGGCAGAATAAGGAAACAGATAGGTGAGGCAGAGGCCGAAATGGAAGGATCGGGTGCGGACAGCGAGCCACGAATTCTAGAAGGAATCGATAGGGACTTACAACGTTCCATAGAGGTGTCACAGAGTGACCTTGTACATCACCTGCAGGAAAACCAGGGGACAATACGTAGGGGACAAACAGAGATGACAGAGACCTTGAGAAAGGTAAGTGAAAGCCAAGAGATGACATCATGACCTTCTGATGCAGATGACTCACACGGGAAACCAATTTCCATCGTCGACCACTGCATCGTTCGCATGCCTTTGAAACTAGTAAACCCTTGAAGTTGACCTGTGTTTTCCTATGAAGCACAATGCACCTGTACTTTTCCTGAGCCTGTGTCATGTCTTAATAGTTGGTTGTTGCTGCCAACGTAGTTCCTTGGTTGAGCATGGCTTGCTTCCATCTTCTGTGTCCTTACCTAGTTTCGGTTGCTGCCATCATGTGTGAGTTAGCTGAATGTTGTTGTTGTATTACTAAGGAGTTGGATTGAAGAAGCAGGTTGTCAGGCCTATGAGCAACTCTCTCCAGGTGAGAGAGTTTGTTGGGAAAGAAGAAGTAGGTTGTTAGGCCTGTGAGCAACTCTCTCAAGGTGAGAGAGTTTTTCGGGGAAGTGATTTCTCCTGGAGGGAGCCCAACAACAGCTATAGTGCTCTGAGAATTCTTGTTTGGCCTATTGCTGAAGCCCTAGAAGGGAAGTGGGGCAGCCAAAGGATTGTTGAGCAGAGAAGGGGCACACTTCCTGGGGTGGGACAGGAATGTGGGGAATGAGAGGTTGTAGGATGTGTGTATAAGTTGGCTCCTGGGATGGAATCCTTCCTGATTGACTGTGTAGCATCCCATTGCCTCAACCTAGCCTAGGAATCCCTTTACTCGGGTGGATTTTATTCCCGGCTCGGGGGTGACCCACTGCTGAGAGGGATGAGCAGTGTGGTTTATGGCTGGGAGGTTCGTGGAAGGTCTACACGCAGTTGGTGGTCTTCTCTAAAAATATAAGTACCATTTATGTGTTCATTTACTTGCTTTGTATTTGTACATGTTTAATATTTATGAGTTTAGCCTGTATATGTTGTACATATAGGCTTTATTGTTATTTCTGCATTTATCTGTATATTAGCATAATGTAATTGTCTACTAAGTTATATATGTATGATGTTCTGCAAGAGTTTTTGTGTGCCATAGCCCAACAGGTCTATGGTTGGGTATGATACTTTTTGGGTTATCAGAAGCTCAATAAAAATGTGTTTTTTGGTAGCATGACCCATCTTGAGTGGTAGGGTACATCACAATATGGTATCAGAGCATTTTTTGTAGTGATGTTTCTCAGTCTGTGGATGGTTGGGGAGGTCACAGTGTGGTATCAGAGAAGAAAAACAATGATAAGGTTGTTTGGGTAGCATTACCCGACAAGGGTTGGTGGCCGGGGATGTTACAAAATGGTATCAGAGCTAAGAGAGACATCCAAGAAGTGACGTTGCCCGACCTGTTGGTGGTTGGGGACGTTACATATCCCGATCCATGCCCACCAGTACTAGTTCTAGATTTTCTTGTTTTAGGGGTTTTATGAATAATACCCACCAAAGTTAGCTCCCAAATTCTCCATAGCCAACATCAATGATAAAATCAACACAACAAGCATGCAAGGTTTAGACAATTGGGTTTAGGGCTTAGTCGACTTCAATTCTCGCTCAATTCAACATTCCCATGATAACTACAATATGACTTTAAATTTAATGTGTATGGCCTATAATTGTGTGGCCCATATATATTTCCTATCTTGGGAATCTCACATTACCCATAAAAATTAATTACATTTCTTCCATGATTTTGGTATCTTTTGTGACCCACAATATCAAATACATCCATTTGGCATAGCCAAAACATAATTTATAGAACAAAGGCACAATTATGCCCTCTGCATCGCAAAATGATGGCTATAACAACCTTAAAATCTTCATATGAATAGCTCTCGGACCATCTAGAATTCATTATTGATAGAATGCTAAATTCCATATTTGCATTTCCCAATTAATCACATAATCTTTATGCGCAGTAGAGCCACAAGCATCAACCTTCAATGATTAAACAACATCCAACATAATTGTTTGTTTAGTGGATGCACTTGGATAAATAACTCCATGGGAGTGTTTTTCCTCCTAGCTATAGGAACCAACTCATGTAGGTGTCACCCTCAGGCAAGGCAATGAAAAAACAAGGGTGAATTTACTAGCTATGGAGTTTGTTTTTCTTGCTAAACCCAATTTCTAGTTATCATAGCTAAGGAATTCACATTTCAGACCATTCTAACTACAACAATCATGCTCAACCAGTCTCTCTTCTCTCCTCTACTTGCACAACACGAGGAATATGATACCCTTCTCTACTCAATAGTCCATTAGGATACCCCTCTTTCCTACAATGCTCAAGTGTAGACTAGATAGGGAATATTTTCTACTTGGTACCATGGTTTTCTACTTGTAACCAAGTTTTCCCTTTCTCTCAACAAATACCCATGCTTGGTAGTGGGCCATGGAAACACACCCCCTTGGTAGAATGCACTCCTCCCTTCCCCAATATTGAGAAAAAACCCTTCCCAAAATCTTGCATGGAGATCATGTGTCCTTACATGAAGCTTGAGAAAATAAAACATGAGACACATAAGACAAAATGATAGGAAAGCTTGAACTAATGACAAAAGAATAGGTGATTGCAGGATTCCAAGGAAATATCCCACTACAGGAATGAGCACAAGGAAATTGCCCACTTGAGGAACGAGCGTAGCCGCAGATGTCATACATGAAGCACATGTAGAGAAGATAATGATGGAAGCCTATAGACACATACGAAGCCCAATAACCCACAAGTAATTATTCACGTGTTGGAAAGAGGTGCAATGTGTAGTCTTTTCATCGTGGAAGGAGGAATCCACATGCTGGTTGAAAAATACAAGAAATGCACAACATTAAAAACAAATGAAGGTATACATTTTACTATGTCTTTTTAATACCTTATCCCATATGCATGAGTTGATAAAATCTGTCCATAAGTAAAGGAAGAAATATTTTCATACTGGTGACTTTAGAAGCTTGCTTTGTGTTTGGAGCGATGAGCATTCTCTGGTGAAATTTGGCCATGAATTCTTAATGTTATCGTCACATGGAAATCACATCACAAAGTTGAATTGTGGTTACATATAAGTCATGAAACGTTAATTCTTAATGTTGTCTTCACAGAGAAATCACATCACAAAGTTGAATTGTGGTTACATAGAAGTCATGAAACGTTATTGTGCTTGTTCATCTAGTAGGGTTTTGGGTTTTTATTTTTTTGGAAATTTTTATAAGGACGAGGGTAAGTCCAAGTTGTATAGAGGTGTTTTCTAAGTGTAAGTTGTATAGAGAGGTGTTATCTTTAGATAGGGACATTGTCCAAGTTGTATTTTATAGGGAAATAATTATAAGGATTAGGGTAAGTCCAAGTTGTATAGAGGTGTTGTCTAAGTCCAAGTTGTATAGAGAGGTGTTGTCTATAGATGGGGACAATGTGAGTATTCCATGCAAAATATCCAAATAGGATAATTGTGTATTGTATTAGTCAATGTTATGTGTAAGAGTTAGGTCAATATCATATGTAAGAGTTGGAATCATGGTACCTTTCATTGTGTCTGTGGGAGGATTTCTACGGGGTATCACAAATAGGTGATGGTGCTCAAGTATGGATAAAGGATTAAAATTGGGTAGTTCTTATGGATCTGGGTAAATTAATGATGCAGTTAACATTGAGTCTCCTAACTTCATGTTACAAGTATTTGTTGGAAATAGGCACTCCAACATTGGACAAGTTTGTTTTCCAAGATATAGATCATTAAACACAAAAGAAGACCATTAAAGACAAAGACACCAATTAAGTGCGTGGCTTAAAATGAATAGAAGAAGAAAAAATGAAAAAATGAAAAAATTATGCTCCTATGATATTTAGGCAAGGTTTACAATTTTCATTATAAGAGTAATATAACCAAGCATATAATTATAAGACCTATTTAGGCATGTGTAGCCCTCGATTGGTTGTGTTACATTAAACTCATGGTCCATAATTCAACGATGAGTGTGCGCATATGAGGTTAAGTGTGAGACTATTTATTTGAGTCATCAATCAATATAGAAGATCTGATTCTATGGATGTGTCATATGAAGACCAGTTAGATATGTTTGACTATCTTGGAGGTTTGATGTTCATTATTGAGTTTCCCTAAAGGTTGAGGTTTTTCACTGGTATAAGGAGATGTTAGCACTTGTTTATTAAGTGGGATATTAGTTGGTTGTAGACTATAAGTAATGTTAGACTAGGTGTGTTAAAATTAGATAGGAAACTGGGAACAAGTGTCAATGAAGAGTGAGCTACCTTTGTTGCACTGGTTAACTCTTGGAAATTGCTAATGAAGTTGTTTTCACTTTCAAGGGAGTTCACAAAGGATATGAATGAATCATGTACTTGATGGACTTCCTATTATACTAACAATTATAGTGGTTTGGTACCCAAGTATTCTAGTGGATGGTTATTCCTTTATATGGACTTTGATAGTTTGGTCATGTCTTTTAGCTCAAGGTATGTGTTGGGCCCTCCATTTTGAATACCACTTAGTTTTGCGGAAATGTTAAAGTTTTGCAGAACAGTTTAGTACATCAGTGAGAGATCTAAGTGGTGGAAAGCTAATTGCCATTGTGCCACCAAGGAAAAAAGTCATGCGCTAACTGGAAGAGCAGCGAAAAGAGACAGAACCTTCGACAACATGTGAAAAGGAAGCATAATAAAGAAGAGACATTAGCGGACGCAAGAAGCCAAAGAAATACCCGAGGGAAAGGCATAAATATGGGAACATGTAAAGGGGAAAAGGTTGTTGTTGTTCAGTTGTTATCAGGCTGTTGTTAAGTTGTTGATAGGTTATTGTTGCTAGATTATTGTTAGATCAATGTTGGTATGCTATTGAGTTTTTTTGAGTCACTCTTCTGTTTTTTCATTTAAGATTTCGCCATTATTGTTTGTTGCGATAAGCCATTGTAAGGGATTTTGGGGAATGAACTATGCTTGCGCAGACTTCTGAGAGTCTAGATCGGATACTTAATTACTGATTATGTTGTATGAGTCATGTTATGGAAGACATACTCTATGTATGTTGGGATGTGATATGACAATACATGAAGGATTATTCGGGCACATATTGGCACGGGCCTATTGTGGGAAGAAAGTTTGTTTTGGGCGCAAGCCTATTTTGGGGAGAAAGATCTGTTTTTGGGAGAAAACCCATTTTTAGAGAGAAAGATCTATTTTTGGAGCGCGCGCAACAGGTGGCAGGAAAGCAGCATGAAAAAAAGAAGGAAAAGCAACATGCAGGAGGAAAATAAACGTAGCATGCATGTAGAAAGGCCTAACTATGTTAGGGTTGGGGTTTTTGAAAGAGATCGTAACGACTATAAGCCTATAAAGTAGTATAAATAAGGACCTAGGAGGTCTAGGTCGAGGTTAGTCAGTGGATTATTGAGAGTTAGTTGGTTGATTATAGAGAGTTAGTTGGTTGGGAAGCCATTGATTGTAATAAGTTGTGTGGTAGAGTGACATAAACTAGTGTTTAAGGGTTAGGTCACATGATGAGGATCCTGGTGTGATCTAGTCAACCTCCCAGAGGGTACTTACCCTCATTTTGATTGTAATACTAAAGATGTAATGCGTGCAGTTCAAGATTTTGCAGCAAGATAAATAAAAGAGCAGAGAAGTCAAATATTTGTGGACGTAGCCCTAGGAGTGGGTGAACGACAAAAAACCTTGTGTTCTATGTGATTGTTAATGAATGCTTTTACTATTTCGTCAATCATTAGCTGAAGAATGAATGATTAAAACTAGTTATAACAACATGCATGCATAGGTTTAAATATGAATGAATCATAGAAGTAGTTGAGTGATTAATGATGATAATGTATAAGGAAAATAATCCAACCACAGTCCCCACTCATTCCTAGACTGCAAACACATGAGTATTGCAGTCCCCCATAAAATCTATCTTGGGTGAGATTGCGTTGTGCACCCTGTGCACAACGTTTCCTTCTGGGTTACCAATAGGCTTGATAGTATTGATGGTTTTGTTGGAAACTTGTTTGAGATCAGAACCTAGGTCAACCCAAGTAACCGACAAATGGTTATGTTGTCGGCTGGAACTGCACAGTATTGAATGGACGTGATTGATGGAAGAAAAGCATGGAGGATGAAAGTATAGAAGGGAATGTTCATACCATGGAATCCAACGAAGGAGAATATTGAAAGATGGTTGAGAACAAAGGAACTCGAGTTTACGCAAAAGGACAACATAAACCCTAAGTTGACAATGCACAAGTATCTCGACAAATACGTGTTTAACGACTTGTATGCGGATTTTTTCTGCAATTTTCCGCATTTGTTGCAGGAGTGGTTATTGAGGTTGAATAAAAACTACCCTACAAATCGGTTCAAAAAACTACAGTGGCATCCTGTGGATATCATGTAGTTACAACAAGTTTATAACAAATACATGCGTGCAATATATTTTTGGTTAGACAATATTGTTGCAGGGTTTATCACCGAATTTGCAGTAGATACCGCGAAGTCCTACACTGTTGCAGAGCATGATTTTCCAAAAGGACCCAGAGGTAGGTACATCATATCGTTGTATACTTCAATCAATATTTTATTGTATGAAAAAGGTGTGATGACCATGGAATCAAACATCTAAACTTCCCTGCACGCATGAGGGAAGCACTGATAGGAGGTTGAGATATGGACAGGGATATGGATAAGAGAAGGAAGAAGGAGGCCATGGACCCAATCATGATTGAAGAGGACCAGATAATGCAGATAATGGAAAAATATGGAAAGATGCGCAACATAATACCTTACCAATATAAGATGAATAACAAGAACAGAGCCATACCCGACAAAGAGGGCTTGGCGAGCGATGAAGAAGAGGTAGACGATCTCTGGGTTATGGAGCAGATTGAGGAAATCTTGCGTGCAACATATGAAAGGAAAAAAAGAGGTCCAGGTTCAGGAACAAAAGACAAAACTTCAATCCAGATCACCGTCAGTGTGGAACCTACAATCTCATGTGAAACTAATACACCCGAAAGAACACCAACGTTTAGACAATTGGATTTTAGTGGAAAAAGAGTAATAGGACAGGGGTCCAATCAAGGAAAATCAACTGGGGGATCAATTTCAGGAAGTAATAGTCAATTATCTACACTGCGCGAAGGCATTAGTTCAACATATTTCAAAATGGAAGGACATGATCCCATGATCAGATTACCAGAATTTCGGGGAGAGGCATCAGAGGACCCTGAAAAACATTTATTCATCTGTGAAAAGATCTGAGAAGAAAAGAAGATCATAGATGAGGATACAAAGCTCACGCAGTTAACTATCACACTAAGATACAACACGCTATATTGGTACATGAGCCTAGATGTAAACATCCCATAGGGAGTACCAAAGACTATCACATATGTGAAAAAACTACTGGTAAACGAGTTTCAGAAGCCAATCTCAAAAGACCAGTACATGAATGAAATGATTGAAATCAGGAAAAAACCCGGTGAGTCTTTTTGGGAGATTGATCAAAGGTTCAAACATCTAAAAGGTGAGTTAAAATATGCAATTAATGACATGCAACATAGGCACTTAATTTTGAACTCATTGTTACCACACTTGAAGTATCCTTTGAGACAACAGAAGTTCCAAACTCATGCAAAGGCTCTGCAAGCAACCTTGTAATTGGAAGAGAACCAATATCAACAAACAAATCAAACAATAGAGGATTTTAAGAATATAACCTTTCAACTGAACCAGAATAAGAGAAAAGAGAAAAGGGAAAAGAGAAGTTGTCTGGTGTACACTATGCAGGACAAAAGGACATCATAAGAATGAATGTCCAACTTTTGTGCAGTACTTGGAAACAGAGGTGTCGAACCCATTTCCAATAGGAGGAACATGGTGAAAGATTTGTAAGACGCATGGACATGATCCATATCATTTTCCAATGATGCAGAAGTATAAGACAATACCAAAAGGTTCATATTGAAATTTTTGCAAATTAGTGGGTCATGATTATAACGATTGTAGAACGTTGGAATTGATGAGAGAAAGAACTTCATAAACTTACAGGGTGCAAGCAAAGATGATGACAGGGAAAGCTGCACCTCAATTTAACTAGGTGCCACCACCATACAACAATACATAGCCACAGTGCAACAATAGTACAACAACGTGCAACCATAGTACAACCCCATGCAGTATAACCAGGTACTCCAATACAATGCAATGCGAGGAGATCGAGGTGGATATAGAGGTGGAGGACAATGCAGAGGAGGATTTGGATGAGGCAGAGGACCAGTAGTATGCCAAAACTTCCAACAACCAGGACGTTATGCAAGGGATTTTCCACTTCCACCAACAACATGTATTTACTATTGCGCAACAGACCATGACATAGAGGACTGCCCAACACTCTTGGGAAAGATCCAAGAAAAAAGGAACCAGAACAACCAGAATTTCCACTGGATTTCTGTAGAAGCTGGGGAGGATGGGAAAAACATCAATATAGTCACCAGAGGAGGATCCAAGACAGGAGTTGATGCAACAAAACAAGATCCATCTCAACACCAATGGGTAAGGAAGAATACTAAGCCACAAAAGTAGTTTGACACACAGAAAGAAAATGAAACATTTAAGGAGGCTAGACAAGATCTGCTCAAGCAGAATGTTGTGTCTACATCATTTGCACAACAAACTCATGACCCACCAATGTATGATATGTCATATTCAATGGACCATACCAGTAAAGGATAATTTTTAGAGCAAGTGAGTACCATAAAGACTTTTCTGCAATCCAATGTTAAGTTGTTGACTGATCCATCATCTGTTAAGGTCTTCCAAAATTAGTTAGAAAGATGCAACACAGAGGTAGAAGGGAAGTTAGATCAGAAAACAATCAATCATATACATACAAGAAGAAGGAAAAGTAGAGAATTTAGGCTACATGCCAACATTGGGGATTTCAACATGGGAGATATTATACTGGATTTAGGCTCTGAAGTAAATGTCTTGCCTAAGACGACATGGTAGTTTATGGGAGAACCCACATTATGCTATTCAATTGTCCAGTTGAAACTAGAAAATTAACACAGGGTGTTACCAATTGGAAGGCTTAAAGGTGTGATAGTATATTTGGATGGAGTGTGAACTATGGCATATTTTGAAGTAATAGAAATAGTAGATGGCATAATACCTTACCCAATATTAATTGGATTGGATTGGGAATTTGATAAACAGGTTGTGATCAACCCGAAGACAAGGAAAATGACTTTTGAATCAAGAAAATATAGAGTTATTGCACCATTGGATCCTTCAGAAGGAGAAATGTTTGTAGAGGAAACTTGTTTGAATCTTGAAGAAATAAACCAGTTGTACATAACCATTGTGTGAGAATAATATTATGTCAAGCCAACTGCAGATGGGGTACTTTGTTGTAGAAGCATTACATCATGTGATTCAAACTCAGATACATGTTTGGAGAATTGGAAACAATGACTACATGAAGTCTCCACAATAAGGTGTGCAAGAATAAACTACACAGTAAGATGGGTGGGTATAGAGATAAGGGAACCTCCCAGTTTTCATGGGCTAAACGACTTAGAGGAATTCTTGAAAGAATATGAGGAGAAGGTTTTGGAAAATCAAAGGATCTTATCCCTGGATATTGCACTCAAGGCAACCCCTGCAAGATGGTGGGGTGCACATAATGAAACAATTCAGGACTGGTATAAGTGTAAATGACTATTGCACATTAGATTTTGCGTAGAACAGGGGAGCAATACAATGCAAAAGTATGATGGGTGAGGAACACTAGTTGAACACTTGGATAAGTGAAGAACACAATGGAGAATGACACCACCAAAGGAATGGCTTCATCACTTTATTCATACATTGGAAGGGATCTCAGGGAACTAGTACATAGACCAGTAGATGCACAAAGGCACTACAAAATGGATAATATTACATTGAAATTTTGTAGTAACCTTCTCGTTCAAGCATGAGAACCCCAACATTGATTCAACGTTGAAGATGATAAGGGGAGTGATATTTTTGATGAACTAGAGGTTGAAATCATAACATAATATCAACAACAAAACAAACAATCAGTCAAAGAGTTACTCTCATGTTATCATGTCGAGGAGTAAGCACCAGATGAAGATGATCTATGCAACGTTCAGATTATTGATATTAAAGGAGAGAGAGAAGTGGAAGGTCCATCTCTGGAGTCAGAGGAATTTTTTGCACCTATCAAAGTCAATAAATTCAACATTGGGACGAACGACAATCCTAAAATGGCAAGTATTGGAGACTACTGGGATGAGAAAACACTAGAAAGGATAACAGAGTTACTTCACAGATACAATGGCTTGTTTCCAACAACCTTTATAGAGATTAAAGGAATAGAAGGGGAGCTAGGTGAGATGAAGATACCCCTCGAACTCAAGGCTAGACGTATCAGAAAGAGACCTTACATGATGAATCAAGTGTATAAGCAGAAAGTGAAAGAATAAATTGACTGAATGTTGGAAGCTGGAATTATAGAACCAGTAGAAAAATATGAATGGATCAGTACCATGGTAGTCTAGGAAAAGAAGGAAGGGGGGATAAGGATTTGTGTAGATTTGAGGAAAATCAATGATGTTTTCTTACATGAACCTTTCCCTACCCCTTTTACAGATGAGGTCTTGGATAATGTGGGAGGCCATGAAGCATATTCATTCACAAATGGATTCTTAGGTTACCATCAAATCAAAATAGCTCTAGAGGAGAGGTATAAGACTACTTTTGCTACAGAATGGGAATCCTACCAATATACAATCATGCCCTTTGGATTGAAGAATGCACCAACTATATTTTCAAGGGTAGGCATAGCTTCTTTTAAGAAATTTATACATCAGTTTCTAGAAGTGTATATGGATGAATAGACTGTGTATAGTCTTTTGAAATACCATGTAGAAGTTTCAAAACTAATGTTGGAAAGATGCAGGCAATGTCAGATATCATTAAACATCAAGAAATGAATTTTTGGTACACCTTTTGCGATATTGTTGGGACATATAGTGTGAAAGCAAGGCTTATTGGTTGACACTGCTAAGATTGCAGTCATTGTGAATTTACCACCACCAAAGTCAGTGTATCAGTTAAGAGACACACTAGGACATACATGATACTATAGGAACTTTATAAAGGGGTATGCGTATATTACTGCACCAATGGAATTCTTTTTAAAGAAGGACACCCGATTTCAGTGGAATGAGGATTGTCAGCAAGGATTGGACACTCTAAAGCAAAATATGGTGACAACACCTATATTAGTATTTCCATATTGGGAAAAGACATTTCATGTGCATGTAGATGCATCAACAATAACACTTGAATCAATTATGTCGCAACCATGAGTAGGGGACTTAGACCATCCTATAGCCTTCGCAAGTAAGAAGTTGTAAGAATCTGAGCATGATTACAACACCATAGAAAGAGAAGGCCTATCCATGGTATATGCACTTCAGAAATTCAAGCACTATTTATTGGGTAAACACTTTAAAATGTTCACATATCATTATGCCCTCAAATATCTAGTCAACAAGCCAGTGTTGGGGGGAGGATTTGTAGATGGTTGTTATTATTCCAAGAATTTGATTTTGAAGTAATATTCAAACCAGGGAAGTTGAATGCAGGACTTGATCACCTGTCAAGAGTAACCAATGGAGAAGAACCTACTAAATTGGAAGACAACTTCCCTAATGCACAATTATTTTCAGTACAAGTAGTTGATGAATACTTCACTGATATCATTGAATAATTAAGTACGTGAGATCGGAAGAG
>CBVK0100364926.1:0-12279 GCA_900067695.1 Picea abies
GTCCGGGGGGCCTATCCCCCGGCTGGGGGGTCTGGGGGCAAGCGGGCCCCTAGCAGGGGTTCGGGGGCAGCGTCCCTCGATGGGGGTTCGGGGGTGAAGCCCCTGAAGAAAGAATTTCCTTGTAAAAGTATATTGTAATTTCATTGTAAATATGGATCGTTCATTATAAGGTCGCAGATCTAACGGTAGAGATTATGTTAGGGTTTTTTTCCCTAGAAGGCAACCCTCTTTTATGAGGGAAATTTATTGTAGCTATGGATGATGGTGAATATTGTATTCTGAGAAAGGAGACTGTGAGAGAAAGAAGAGGAAGTTACAACTGGTTTTGCTGTAGGTTGTATCCCTTCATTTGTTGGATAATAATAAAGGAAGGACCTGGAAATTTCTCTGGTGGATGTAGCCCACACTGGGTGAACCACGTAAATCTGTGTCTCTCTTGTATTGTGTGTCTCTTATGTTTTGTTTCTGCATTTTTTTTATTTTATTGCTCCGCGGTCCTGTTTTTCTAACAAAGACCTCCTTTGGTGGAAAATTCTAGAGGAACAAGCCTAGCTTGCGCTTCCATGGGGCCTGAAGCCCACAGTTTGGATTCTATGGGCCCACATGTCGGATCAAGATGAATTTCCTTTAGAGGCCTAGAATACACCTTAGAATACATGACCTATCCCTCACATGCCAAATGACTTACCTAGGAGGGGAAAAATGTCATTTCTTGAGGCATGACATCACCTAGGGCTAGGGTCACCTAGGGCTAGGGTTTATGGTGATGGAGTTGTTGCACATTGACACTTAGCATCATTTTACTAGATCAGACATGGATTGACCTTGGAACATGAAGAGGAGGCTCTAGGAGCCACAATGACCTCAACTTTCTTCTCCAACGACTTGCTCCAAATGTCAAAACGTCCCCTAAAGGGATGACGTCATCTCACTTTAGGGTTTCTAATGTGCAAAAGTGAAAATTAAATATTTTTTTTTTGTAAAGGGTTAAAATAAGGGTTGTTGACCCCTTATATTATGTTTTACCCTAATTAAGTGGAAAAACTATGTTTTAGACATTTTGTATAAATAGAGATCACGTGAATCTCTTTTCATAACATAACTCTCCCATTGTGAGAAGTACTTGGCTGAAATTTGTGCCCTCCTTGGGAAACATTCTTTCTCTTTTCCTCTTTTCTCTTGGTTTCTTTATGCTATTGGTGGAAGCAATAGTGTGCTACCCTTATTGGATCTTTTCTTTGGCATGTGTGGTGGATTTATCTTCGTAAGGAGAGGTTTATCTTGTCATTTATTGAGCTAGGTAAGGATTTATCTTGTTGATGTTTCATTTCTTAGTCACAAGTTTGATTTTCTATATTTCTAGGGGAGTATAAGGATTTACAACCCCACCATTTATCTATCATTTTTTTCTAGAATTTATTTGTTTCACAAGGTTTTACTAGGAGAAGTAAAAGGGTTTACACCCTCCTAGTATCTCCTAGCTTAACTTTTTCTTGCCTTGGGGAGTAAGAGGGTTTACACCCCCAAGGAGATAGTATTATTTAGATATTTATTTACTTGACTCCAAAGCCCAATAGATAAAGGCACTAGTATAATTGCACTGGACAAATAAAATATTGCATTGGTTAACATGAAATTTTATGATTTGAAGGTTGTCTAAGTTGGATTCAATTATTTTCCTTATAAGCTTGGTTGAGCCACTAGGGAGTCATATTTTCTCAAGTATTTCTTGCTTCTGTTATAAAATTTCATATACAACCATTAGGGATGCATAAACTATTGGAGTTACTTCACACACACATAGGATTTATTTTTCCTAAGGTTTTTCCTTGTTTATTAGTCATAATTAGTCATTATCTAGTCTCGTATATTTTAGGGGAGAATATTCCACCTAGAGAATATTCTGTTCAGTTGACACTTCAGTTTGACTAGTTGAGTTGAGTCTAGATGTTGCATTGGTTTTGTCACCATTCAAAATTGGGATCATCACCATGCTAATGTGCATTTTCCTTGGGATCATCACTGGACTAGCACATTACTCATGATTCCCTAATCTCCTCACTTCACTCTATTTAGTCAGTTAACTAAAGACTAGTTGACTAGTTAACTCAACTAGGTGGCAGTTCACTCCCGTAACTGCCTGAGAGACTAGACTAGGTGGCAATTCACTCATGTAATTGTTGGTGTGTTCCAGATCACTCTAGACCACCACTATGGCTCATTAGTTACTCATTTATCCTATATCTATTGTAAATTATTCACTCTTTGAGTGTGGAATACGGTTAATGATAATTATTTCATTCTTTCTCTCCTTCTTCTTCTTTCTCAAATTCTCTCTGCAAATGTGTGTATTATTGTTTAGCTAGATATATTTTGTGTAGGTTCAACACATTTACATAAACCCTAATCAATCTTCTCAAATAACTCTTAATTCAACCACTAAAAGTTGCTAAAATTTTTCCCACATAAACTACTAGGGCTAACGCATTTTTTGGTAGACTTTGGGGAGCTTTTAGTGGCTAATTTTCTTGTTGTAATAGCTTGTTTGTTGCATCCATAAGGATGCAAAATATTTCCACAAACATATTTTTTAACAACCTTGTTTCATTGCTAAAATATAATTCTATCTTACTTGAGTAGATGTAGTTGTTTCAAGTTTATCTCTTGCTCTTTCAACTAGACTTTTAGCAACTTGTTTGCAACATTCATTATAATTTTCACTTCTGATATATACTACTACTAAATGCTTCATTTAGGTACATCAATCTTGACTTTATTTTCCATCATATGATTGGTATTGTATCTTTGTTTTCCTTATGTCTCGACCATGTACAACCAATATTTGCAAGGTCTACTACTTCTTAGAAACCCTTAGCTACCACAAAGACCCATCTCAAGACATTTTCCACAATTAGTAACTTGACCTTTAGGGGCATCCATTCATACATCACATTTTCCATCGTAGTTCCCCATAGGGTCACTAGGATTCCCCCCTGAGGTGATTCTACCATCTCTAAAGTGACGAGAATACCTACCTAAGGTGATAGTGGGTAGGTGTTCTCAAAATTGTTGCCATTTGGTGGTTGGTCCAAGCTTCTCTCAACCTACAACTTGTGTGATAGCATGCCCTAACTACTTCTTATAAGAATCATGTACCATGTGTTGGGATTTCACACAATCCCTTTACATGGAATCTTTCACCTATGACTGTGATAAGGGAAAATTTCAAGTATTATCACATAATACATGGTTATTGGGTCCTAAACCATTGCCTAGGGACAAACACTAGGATCTTAGTATATAACTACTAATTTTATGACTCATGGATCATGCATGTGGAATTTAAGCACCACTTAGGCCCAAAAATTTAATTGAGAGAGATATATGTGCATAAATTTAGGGATTAATGTATTAGGGATGGGAATTATGACCTAACCCATAGTTGGGGCCAAACATGGAATATATATTAATCCCTAATTTTTTCTTTTAGGGATCATGCACCATGTGTAAGGTCCAATAACACTACATAGTCCCTATGAAGGAATACTTTTCCCATAAAAAATATATAGGAACCCTTCAAAGGTTTGGTGCATGAAAAATGGGCTATAAGGCCCTATAACCATGGTCCATGAAAAAAACAATAGGGAATTAGCATATAACTATTGGTTTTCAAGGCTCATGCACCATTCATATGACTTTAAACCACTATATTAGAACTTATGAAGGGAATCCTTTTTGTAAAAATGGTGTAAAGGGACCATTTTGATGTTTGGTCAACTGAGGATGGGTGTCCAAGACTAATCCATGCTCTCATGTCAAAACCATAGGTCTTAGGCCCTATTTGTTGCTTTTATGGATCATGGGTTTTGCATGGGGCCTCACCTACCACACACACCCTATTGTTGGTCAGTTTTCACAGGGCTTGGTTTTGTCATTAATGCAAAACTTAAATCATCCATAAGACTGAGAGAAGCAGTTGCACGATGCTTGGGAATTCAGAAGGAGCACGCAGTAGAAGAGAACGGATCTTGGGCATTAGATTCAACCGCAGGGTTCGATCGTCATCAGATCCAGGAGAGCCTACATGTTCTTTAAAGT
The DNA here is from genome assembly GCA_900067695.1 of Picea abies. Taxonomy (NCBI): domain Eukaryota; kingdom Viridiplantae; phylum Streptophyta; class Pinopsida; order Pinales; family Pinaceae; genus Picea; species Picea abies. The sequence goes on from CBVK0100364926.1 coordinate 4,099, forward strand.
GCAATGTGAAGCGGGCTTATAAAATCCCGAAAGCAGGAGGACCGTCCATCTTCAGGAAAGACATGTGGTTGACCGTCGTTAGATCCAGGAGAACCTACATGTTCTTTAATGTGAAGAGGGCTTATAAAATCCTGAAAGCAAGAGGACCATCCATCTTCGGGCAGGACACATGGTCACAGATGAACTTTTTGTTGACTAGAAAGTCAAAGAAAGGAGGTGCTCCAACCTCTGATATCGCGATACGTGAAATCGCGAAACACAAAGTCCCAATGAGATCAGGACCATCTGATCACAAAAGACCATGGGCCGTCGATCAGAGAAAAGCGGATTTCGGGGATTGTGACTTGGAGTGTCAAAGCACTTCATCACAGGAATGTCGAAATGCTGAAATGTTGAAATCTGAAATGCTAAACACCGAAATGACAAAATGTCGAAATGTTGAAATGCCGAAATGTTAAACGCTGAAATGCCAAAATGGGAAGTGCCTTTTTGGCGTAGGCTATGGTTACCGCCATTGGTCATATGAGGGGAATGATCTAGAGTAGCTAAGCTCCATTTCAGGGATCGTGACTTGGAGTGTTTAGACACTTCATCACAGGAATGTCTAAATGCCGAAATGCGAAACACATTTTAATTAAGCCCATGGTCATAGCCAATGGGCATATGGTTTAAGCACAAGTGTCTTGCTGAAGTGATTGAGGGTTATTCTATGCTGAGTCAAAAAAAATGTATGTTCATCGAACGATGCTAGTTAAATATTTAAACTGATCATGTGGATATTGTTTGTCTTGATGCCTTGGCCAATAATAATCACTTTAAGGAAGTTATTTAGTTATTGTAACTGATTATTTGAAGACTGAGGGTTCGATTGTATGCGTTGATGATATAGGAAGATGAATAAAGTGATTGGGGAAAGAAAATAGTTGCAGAGGATTATGGGAGAAATATGGCTCTGTAAAATTTGAGGAGAAAATTTATAATTCAACTTTATCTCTGAAAAATTAAGATGATCTGAAACAAATTCACATAGGGATAGTGAGAAGAAATGATGAAGAGAGAGACAATATAGAGGAGGGAAGACACATACACACATTGGTAAATCTAAGTGGTTTGTTCAAGAATGAATTGCGATATGAATATAAAAACAGAGAGGATTTGAATGCTTAATCTTTGGCATAGAAGATAAAGAGTTGGTTTGCAGGTTCTTAGTGACAAAGAATGATTTCAGGGTGGAAGGGAGGAGAAAGAGGAGACTGTAAAAATCTCCTATACAAGTTGGTGCTTGTACATCTGGGATTTGTAGCTTCCATTCAGTAGGTGCTGAAGAAACAGAGGTAGCAACCTCATCTGGGTTGTATCTCAGATAAAATAAGAATGTAAAGAGGAGTTGGAACTTGCCTTTCATTCATAAGAAGAAGAGGTTTTTCTCTTTTGGGTTTCCTCATGAAAAATTACTGTGTCACTGTTTCATTTATGTGATTGTATATTTATTGGTTAAATGTATTACTGCAAGTTAAATGTTAAAGACATGATTTATTAATTAATAAGTAATCTACTTATAAAATGAAAGAATTTCATGCAACTAATTTACCGCCCCCCCCTCTCAGTTGAATTATCATGTTCAACAATTGGTATCAGAGTAGGTTACTTCGAGATATTAGTTTAACCACTGGAAGTTTTTTATCATTCATAATGGATAAGAAGTCAGAATTTACAAAACATGGATTGCCTTTATTTGATGGTCATAATTATGCTTTCTGGAGTATCAAGATGAAGTTGTTTTTACAGACTCAAGGAGTAGATATATGGTAGTATGTACTAAATGAATATAAAACCCCAACAACCATTCCAATAGATGCTACAGGTAAGAGACTCTATGCAAGTAATTCCAAAGCTATGTATGCAATACTAGGAGGTCTAGCAAGATCAAAATTTGTTAAATTTATGCATTGTGCATCAGTAAAAGAAATATAGGATAAATTGAAAAATGTATATGAAGGAGACATTAAGGTAAAGAGTGCTAAGCTACAATCATATAGAAGTCAATTTGAAAGTCTGAAAATGGAAGACTCTGAAGATATAGCTACCTACTTTCTTCGTATTGATGAAGTAGTTAACACCATGAGAGATCTAGGAGAAACAATTAATAATAATATTATTGTGCAAAAGGTACTTAGATCACTTCCTGCAAGATTTGATTCAAAGATATCTACATTAGAAGAAAAAATAGATCTTGATGCTTTAGAAATGGATGAATTACATGGAATAATAACAACATATGAGATGAGAACCTCTGGTGAGAATTCTTTTAGGAAAGAGGCAGCTTTCAAGTTAGCAAAGAAAGATAAGAAAAAGGTTGAAGTAGAAATCAATAGTCATGAGGAGTCAAAAGGTGATGTGGAAGAAGCAAATTTTGTTAAAAATCTGAAAAGAGGTACTGGCAAGTATAAAGGTAAGCTTCCTCTAAAATGTTTTGGTTGTGGTAGAATAGGACATTTTTCTTCTAAGTGTCCTTACAATAAGCATACTGATAATGAAGAAGACATTGATAGAAAACCTAAGGAATTCAAGAATAGACATAAGAAGTTTTTTCAAAGAAATACTTACAAAAAGAAAAGCCTGTATATGAAAGATGACAGTGATATTTCATAATCTAATGAGAATGATGATAGTTCAGATGTAGAACTTTTTATGGCTATAGAAAAATAGGATGATCAGCCTGGTGAAGAAGAAGAAGGTGAATTTGATCTAGAAGTTGAACTGGTAAGTACTTTAAGTGAATTAAGAAAAGTAAGAAGAGAATGCAAACATTTTAAAAGAGAAATTGAGAATCTAGAGTTTGAATTACAGAAATCAAATGGTTTGATTGAGAGCACTGAAATAATGGTAGTTGACTTAAAACTTAAAATAGAAGAGGCTAGAGTGACTGAAGAATATCTAACTAAAATGCTTGCAGAAAAAGATAAGGAAAATGAAGGTTTAAAAATTGAAGTAGTCTCATTAAGAAAGAAAGTACAAGAAAATAACATGAATCATAGTTCTCAAGTGTTGGATCAAATTATTAGTAGTCAAATATCAACATATGATAAGTCTGGAATTGGTTATAAATCTATAGTAACTAATTGATGTTCTAGTCCAAGTGTTGAGAAAGCAGGTACAGAGGATAATCATGAGAAAATTACTAGCAAGAAGATGGAATCAAAAAGGAAAGAAGAAAATTAGGCTTCAACAGTGCATAGAAGAAGTTATGGCAGACATTGAAACAAGTTTGAAGGCCAATGTTTATTTTTTTATAAGTATGGACATAAGGCTGCATTTTGAAATAGTTTTTCAAGAAAGATAAACGCACATAACAATCATGAAAGGTCTAATTTTGAATATGGAAGAGGACATGGTAAAACTAGTCAAAACAATATAAATTATGCTTACAACAAATTTAACACCTTAAGATATGAGACAAAATGTTGTAAGTGTAACAAATTTGGGCATGTGTCAAGAAGTTGTCCTATGAGTTTTCAGAAATTTAATGAACCCACATACACAGATCTAAAAACCAAATATTGGAAAAAGAAAAGTGAAAATCTGAACACTGAAAAATGCACTATAGCTCTACAAGCAAAACATAAAGTAAAATGGGTTGTGGATAGTGGATGTTCAAATCATATGACAGGTAGAAAACAACTCTTTGTTGAACTAGAAGAAGGAAAAGAAGGTACAATCACCTTTGGAAATGATGAATCAACTAGGATAGTTGGAAGAGGAACTGTATGTCTAAACAACAGGAAAATCATGGCTGAAAATGTCTTATTGGTTGAGGAAATGGAACATAAATTATTAAGTGTAAGTCAAACTTGTGATAAAGGTATTTTTATGATTTTTGATTCAAAAGGATGTCAAATCAGGGATATAAAATCAAATAAACTAGTTGGAACAACCATAAGAACTTCAAGCAACATTTACATACTAGATGAAGAAAAAGAAAAATGTTATCTTGGGAGTGAAGATGAAAGTTGGTTGTGGCACAAAAGACATGGACACATTAACTTTGAAAATCTGATTTAGTTGAATAAAAAGGAAGAAATACAAGATTTACCTGTCATAAAATATCTTTCAAGTTCTATCTGCAAGTAATGTCAACATGGTAAGCAAACAAGAGTTAAATTCAAAACCAAAGAACATTCAACAACTAAACCATTGGAAATAGTACATGCTGATGTATGTGGACCTATGAGAACAACAGGATTAAAAGGAGAAATATATTTTCTACTATTTGTGGATGACTTTACGAGAATGACATGGATGTTTTTATTGAAAAATAAATCTGAAACTTTTAGTTGTTTTCAAACCTTTAAGGAGTCAACTAAAAATGAATGTGACATGAAAATCAATTTTTTAAGGTCAGATAATGGAGGAGAATTTGTGTCTAAATAATTCAACAGGTACTGTGATGAAAATGGGATAAGAAGACATTTTTTTGTTACTGAAACACCTCAACAAAATGGAGTGGTTGAAAGAAAAAAAAGGACTGTTATGGAGATGGCTAGAACTATGCTCAAAGAATCTAAACTAAGTAATATATTGTGGCCTCAAACTGTTCATACTGTTGTTCACATTTTGAATAGAAGCTTGCTGAGAAACAATCATTTTAAGACACCCTATCAGTTATGGAAAGGAAAACCAACTAGTGTTAAACATTTCAGAATTTTTCGCAGTAAATGTTATATCAAAAGAGTTGACAAGCATCTAGGAAAATTAGACTCTAGAACTGATGAAGGCATATTGGTTGGATATTCATGTTCAAGAAAGTCTTATAAATGCTATAATTTCATATTAAGAAAGATTGTTGAATCTATAGATGTAAGGTTTTATGAGTCCTCATTTTTCAAGTCCAAATCTAAACAAAAGGATCAACAAATACATGAAATATATGACAAACATAAGATGGATGAAGAAGTAAGTGAAACAGAAAAAACTAAGGCTGCTGACAGTGAACAATTAATTCCTACTTTGATACAGGGCACAACTCCATCCAAAAGCATGACTCCATCAAAGACTCCAAGAAAGAGAATACATAAAAAGCATCCTGAAGAATAGATAATTGGTGACTTAAATGAAAGTGTTGGAACAAGAAGCAGAAGGCAAGAATCCACCTTAACTCATGAACATGTATCTTTACTTTCTCTGATTGAACCCAAAATTATTGAAGAAGAAATTAAAGATGAGTATTGGATGAAAGAAATGAATGAAGAACTTAGTCAAACAGAAAAGAATAAGACATGGGAATTGGTTCCTAGACCTTTGAATAAGAATGTCATAGGGGATAAATGGGTTTTCAAAAATAAGATGGATGAAATAGGTAAAATAACTAGAAACAAGGCTAGATTGGTTTGTAAAGGGTATGCACAGGTAGAAGGACTAGATTATGGAGAAACTTTTGCTCCTATTGCAAGAATGGAATCCATTAGACTGATTCTAGCGTATGCTAGTTCTAAACACATTAAAGTTTACCAAATGGATGTAAAGTCTACAATTTTGAATGGCGATTTAGAGGAAGAAGTATATATGGAACAACCAGATGGTTTTCAGGTACAAGAAGAAGAACAATATGTTTACAGGTTGAAAAAGGCATTGTATGGGCTGAAGCAAGCACCAAGGGCTTGGTATTCTAGACTTGACAATTACTTGAGGCAAAAAGGACTTAGGAAAGGTAACACTGATAGTAATATATATATTAAAGAAGAAAATGATAGCTTGATCCTTGTTGAGATATATGTAGATGATATCATTTTTGGTAGTGATGATAATAGGCTCAGTAAACAGTTTGCTGAAAGTATGTAGAAAGAGTTTGAGATGTCCATGCTAGGAGAAATGAAGTTTTTCTTAGGCTTGCAAATTACTCAATCTGATAAAGGTATTTCCATTTCTCAAACCAAACATATAAATGAAATGCTTAAGAAATTTCAGATGGAAGATTCTAAACCAATTGGCGCTCCTATGGTTACTGGTTGTAAATTAAGTAAGTTTGATGATACTAAAGATGTTGATTAGACAATATATAGATCTATGATTGGTAGTCTTCTTTATGTTGCAGCTACAAGACCTGATATTATGCATGCAATTTGTCAAGTTGGCAGGTTTCAGGCTTCACCAAAAACTTCTCATCTACTTGTAGTCAAAATAATTTTCAGATATCTTAAGGGGACAACGGAGTATGGTTTGTGGTATCCTATAGGTAATCAACTTGATTTATATGCTTTCACTAATGTTGACTGGGCAGGTTGTGTTGATGACATGAAGAGTACTAGTGGAACAACATTTTTTCTTGGAGAATGTCTTGTAAGTTGGTCAAGCAAAAAACAATCAGCAGTGTCTCTGTCTACTGCTGAAGAAGAATACATAGCAGTTGAATCCTGTTGCACTGTAATGACCCTACTTAAATAGATGTATAGGATTATTAATTATAATTAATTATATAATTTGACTGTCCTAAAATGTTAGCTAAACAATAATTATTTCTTAAATAATAATTATCTAATTAATTATTATTAATTATTTGTCCATATCTATCAATGATTAATTAATTATTAATTGACTCATGAATTAATTGAGTAAAGAATTAAAAGGGTTAATAATTTAATGTATTAAAGATTTACGTATNNGGGGGGGGGGGGGGGGGAGAAACATTAAATATGGGGATAAGATATTAAATATAGAGATAAGATAATAAATATAAGGGGATAAGATAATAAATAGGGAGATAAGGCAATAAATAAAGGGATAAGGAAATTAATGAAGGGGGGAGAGTCGGTGAAGGGGGAATATGACGGGAGGAGTCTTACGGGAAGGGGGGTCATTCTTTTGGGGAGGAGGAAGCATTTGGAGGAGGAGGATAAATTTCTTTGGGAGATTTTTTGTGGAGATCTCTGGTGTGAGGAGTTTGGCTTTGGGGGTTTTTGGTGAATTAGAAGTAGGGGGCACCGGTTTGCTAGGGGTTTTGGGCATGGGGGCCAAGATATCCTTACGGTATCCTGGAGCTAGGGAGCCATACAGGCTGCTCCTAGCTGGCAAGGAGGAAACATGGTTTTGGGAAGTGTTTGACATAGTTTCAACTTCAGCATTGGACGAACCCAAGCAATGGGATTTAGCATCAGAAGCAAGTACTTTTAATTATGAATGGCTGAGTTATTTCATGCTGTAGATAGATTTTAATCTCTATTGAATATTTTGTTTATATGTTGGTGATTGAATTATTTATGCAAATTGAAAGGAATTATATGTTAAATTGTATCAAAATTTGTATTTTACGGTCACTATACATGGTATAAGAGCTTCAATTTGAAGCACTGGAGCCTTAAGGGCCTACCTACCCACCTACCCAACTTAGGAATGGAACTGTATCCACCCAGAAATTAGATAAAATTAGATAAATATGGGCATGAGGGCCAATTTCCAACTCTAGCTCCAGCTCTGCCTAACCTGCAAGCCAAGCACATAAATTTTTAACACAAATATAAATATAAATGACATACATATTGAAAATGATTCATATTACTTAAAGATTGAAAATGATCTTCTGTTTGAGGACTTTGTCTTGTAGAATCACATCTAGATTTTTTTTTGCATTCTAATTAGGATCACCCTTGCCTCTGTGATTTGACCAACACTAATGCAATCATTTTCACTATATTGTGACCTATTTATATCATTTGTTTCTCTCTGAGAACTATCACAGATATTGGGAAATGAATTTAAGACTAATGAATTATTGCCCTATTGATAGACCAAAGTGTTTCCAACAAGTCTGTTTTTGGCATATGATTCCAAAATAACATTCTTAAAATTAAACTAGTAGTTGTTTATCTTTGCCTGCTATATGACTCTCATGCGTATCGGAGACCGTCTCAATTTCCCTTTCAACGCATAGTTATTATTACCTACCACAACCCTGTAGGTGATATCCATCCTTGGCCTGTAAGTTTCCTTTCTTCCAATTGGTGATCTGCTCCACTTGTCTAGCTATGGCTTGCTTCTCTTTTGCCTGAGTGGGCACCACCATATATAAAATGAGATATCACGTGGATCTAACCCCTGTTGTTTGGATGGATACAAAGGAAGCACCTCACCTGTGATGATGATCCTGTCTATATATATATATCTATATCTATATCTATATATATATAT
>CBVK0100364927.1:0-12278 GCA_900067695.1 Picea abies
TGCATCACATGCCAAATGCCTTATATATAGAAACACAAACCCATTAAATTTAAAATGCCTAAAATGAAAATCCCTAATTGTGAAGCGATAGAGGGAGTTAAACCTTAAGGTGAAATATTTCAGTCACATAAGCAAGAAGAAACAAGGGTTTAAGGTAGGTAAGTATGATTTATTTATTTATTTTTTCTGAATTTTAATTAAATCTAAATAGGGATATAAATTGTAAAAAAAATTATTATTAAAATCAACACTAAAATTTAAAATTTTTTACTATGCAGGGTTTTGAGTGAATCACAAAACCCTTCAAATTCTGATGTTCTGGATAATTTTGTTGCTTCAAAGGGTTTTCAGTGAATCACCATACCCTTCAAATTCTGATCTTCTGAATAATGATGTTGTTTGAAAATATTCTACTACTCCACAGTGCTCCCTGATATGTCTCTCTTGTAAATATCTCCCATGTAAATTTTGATAAATTAATGAAATAATGAATAGCTTAATACTATTTAAAGGACTTTATGAAAATGGTTTTGAGTGAATCGCCATACCCTTCAAATTCCGATCTTCTGAATAATTGTGTTGTTCCAAAGTATTTTGCTGCTCCACAGTGCTCCCCGATATGTCTCTCTTGCAAAGCTCTCCCTTGTAAATTTTGGCGAAATAATGAAATAGTGAATAACTTCTTACTATTTAAAGGACTTTATGAAATTAGATTTTCGAAAAATTAATTCCCCCTCATTTTTCAATTGTAAAAAAACAAAGTTGCATTTTTTTTTCTTCGAAACATCGGTGCGTTTATTAATATAATGCACAAGTGTGTTTGTTTATACAAAGCACCGATGCACTAAATTTTTTTAAAGCACTAGTGCGCTAAATTTTTTTAGAGCACTGATATCATATAGTTCTTTTTATTTGTTTGAAATCTTAAAAATCGGTGCGATTAGTAATTAAACACGTTGGTGCTTTATATTTTTATACACGCATTGTGGCATTTTATTTAAATAAATGCACCATTATGCTTTAAAATTTATCTGAATTTTTAATTGCACATAAAATAATATATTCATCTTAAATTATCTTTTAGGATGCATCCACAAGACTTGCAGTACTTCATAGTATACATTTTCCGCTTAAAGTTGCCTTATTCTTAAAAATTTGTTGTTGATTTTGCTCAAATGCAGGGATAAAAACTTATAATATCAAATGACCAATTCTTTAAATTCCATCCCTTTCCATATTGCTCAAAGTCCATCACGAAGTTCTCCCTTTCCATCTCTAGTAAGTTCATATTTTATTTATATTTTGATTATCTAATTGATTTTTTTTTTTTATCCATGTCAATATGAATACAAATGTATCCAAATTTGCAAGATCCTGATTCAAAATCGAGTTAAGATGAAAAAAATATTCCACCAGTTCAAAAACATCAGAAGCTCTTATCAGGAGAAACATACCGCAAACAATTGGTAGATGAAAATGGACAGTCGCTTTACCCTGCCAATTGTAACATGCCATCTTCCAGCCACCATATTGGGTCAACGATGGTAATAATTTTTTGGTATAATGTAATTTGAAAAAACCAACTGCATTGTGCTTACTAATATCATTGATGTACTAATGCTCAAAATTTTTGAAATTAGGATTCTGATGATGAGCGAACTACCTATCATCTTTCGTTGCACCCCACTACAATGTTAAATCGAGAGAAGGTTGCAACAAGAGCACAACTCGGAGAGGAAGAATACCAAGAATGGTTGAATCAACCACCTATTCAATTCCCACTACGTCTAGATTCACCAATTAGGAATGACTATAACAATAGTAGTTCTTCACAATTTGGCAATGAAGTCAATCAAATAGAGGTTGGTATGTATGATTATTTTTGGAATACAACTTCCATGGAGACAATGTTTTTAGATGCATTCCAGAACGATGAGCTAGGGGATGATGCTCATATCATTGATACTTTTTTCGAAAGCCTGAAATATGCTTCCACCACCCCTCTCTTTGGACCTAGTCGGTCAAAGTCTACCCAGCTAGGGACAACAATGTTACTGTACAACTTGAAAGTAAAGTTTGGCATGTCAAACACATGTTTCTCGATAATATTGAGGTAACTGGCCATCAAGTCCCTTATATTTTGAGAAATATTGTCACACAATCAACATTACAAATGGTCAATTTTATGAATGTAAATGACATTATACATTTCTATTTCCCACTAACTGCAGGTTATTCAAAGATAAGGTTCTTCTGAGTGATAATGTCTTGTACGGTAGCTACGAAGAGGAAAAGTAGATGTTGAAAATGTTGGGTGCTGAGTACATATCATATCATGAATGTCTGGATGATTGTATTCTATATATAGAAGAATATGAAGACAAAGAGATATGTCTGAAATGTGGGCACCACAAGTACCATAAATAAAATAAAAATGGTAAATCACATGGTCCTCCTCATAAGATATTGAGGCACATGTTAAATGACCTTGTACATTTCTATTTCCCACTAACTGCAGGATATTCAAAGATCAGGTTCTTCCTAGTGATAATGTTTTGCTCGGTGTCAAATAAGTTTTTGAAAATGTTGGGTGTTGAGTATATATCATATGATGCATGTCCAAATGATTGTATTCTATATAGAGGATATTATGCAGACAAAGAGATATGTCCGAAATGTGGGCATGATAGGTACCATAAATCAAATAAAAATGGTAAATCGCATGGTCCTCCTCATAAGATATTGAGGCACATGCCTATAATCCAAAGGATTCAAAGGCTCTTTCATTGGAAAGAATTATCTATGTTGTAGGGGTTAAAAGGCCTCAAGATGTCCTGGATGGGGTGCCATGTAGCATAGGGCAGCCACATAGCCTGCCCCAAACACCAGCCATTAATATGTCAGGTCAGCTCCCCTCCCCTCACCATTAAATGGAAGGAAGCCATTACTTCCCATCAAGCAGTGAAAGACAGTTCCCTCACGTGATAAAAATGGCGGTCACGAGATGCATCGGACGAGGAAAGTTTGGTGCAACGGTCATGTCGGACCTCTTCATTATCATCCTATGCAATGGATAAAGGATCCATTTTCACCTTGGCGTTCCACTAGCACGGATTCTCTGAGCACTGTTGCAGCCACCAATTGGCTCCCATCACTCTTAACTTGCTCATTTTTACCTTCCCTTGCTCCTCCATGCCGAGGGAAAGAGGCAGGTCACGTCGCGACCCTACCTGGCACAGTTTCACTGCTTGATAGAGGAGGGCACAACGACTAGAGTGAGCCTTGTCCATAGCATGTACTTAGTGAAGGGAGAAATCCAGAATGTCGCCGATGGCATACGTGGAGGAAGTGATTCCAGAGGAACCTATCCAGTTTCCTCCAGAATCCCTCCTCCTCACTGTTCCAGACAATTGGCAACCCCCCAACCAATTCCCAATAGGAACGAGTTCTCCAGAACTTTCCATCACGAGTGGGAAGCCAGGGAAGAACCTACATACATAATTGAGGAGGACTTCCCAGAGTAATTCCTCCACCTCGACCCCGAGGAAACCATCCAAATCAAAGACTCAGGTGAGGTGGAGGCAATTGAGGTGCACGAGACGACAGAGCAACTCGGGACAACAAAGGATAGGGAAGTGGATCAGGAGGACTCATGCAAGGTAGTGGTAGTCTGTGGTTTGGAGGTGGAGGGTGGCCCAGTCTTGGCGCCACCACCACTCACGACAATCTCGGATTTCAGCCAAGATCCACCACCCTTCTTCCATCTGGAGAAGTTAGCGCTCATTTTTGAGTTGCAAATCCATATGGTTGATCAAATTCATTGAGACACCCTCATGCATCAGAGAATTGATATGTTGTACGAGGCCTACTCGAACGCACCAACAACCCAGAGGTGTTCGAATTTTTCCAGGCCATTCGTTCTCCAGCCTAGGAACGACCCCATCATAGGTGACCCGGGCGACATGAAATCAGGTGAAAATGGGTAATCTACTTGCTTGGATATCACAAGCATTCTCAACTCGACTCTTTACGTTGCTACAATGCAGTTTTACTTTCATGTTCATGTCCATGTTTTACAGTTTGACTGTTAATTTTCAGTTTAATTTTTTACTTTCATGTTCATGTCCATGTTTTACAGTTTGACTGTTAATTTTCAGTTTAATTTTCATGGTTTCTTAGCACACTGGTGCATAGAATCGAATCCACCATCTTCCCTGGTTTCCGTTTGGTAGGGAATATGGAGGTTTGAAATTTTTGACAAAGACTTCACAATCTGCCATTTGTTCTAGTTTCCGCTAATTTGGCAGAACAACTAGCATAATGCTTCCATGTGACTTTTTGTATTGCAAAGTTTTTAATAGGATTTTTCTCTTTTTATTAAAAAACAAAGGCCTCAAGATGTTAGAAGTTTGACCCTTTACCAACATGTTATTGAAGCATTGAGACCTAAAAAAGAGCTCTCCAAAACATTGTTTCATTGTCACAATGGTTTTAGAACTCTGATGTGTATAGAATGTGGCATTTATCCATTTATTAACGATCCTCTTACCATTGGACACACTCAAGCACTTGTATAAAGCATTTTTGTTAGTGATATGATTTTGATCCTTAAATATCTTAGAGAAATTTTAAGTTTTGCATTGTATCTCCTTGCTTGAGCATTTGAGTTATGAATATTTTAAACCATGCATGATTTTATTTTTTCTCGAGAAAAATAAATTTTGTATTCCATACTAAGAAATATACATTTTGCATCAGGTTCAGGACTATACAGAACTAGTCCTTTGATCAAGAAAGTACTATCTATATTTTTATTTTATTCTAGTCAGCCTTCTTCAAAACATGACATAACTTATCTTTCTTCAATACATTGTCTCAGAAAGGAGATGCATACTATTCAAAACCAAAATTCCATTTCTTCAATCTCATGTCCATTCATATACTCATAAAAAGTAAAAGCCCCGTTTTGCATTTCCAACGCTTGTTTAGACAATTCATCAGCTTTAGTATTGAGCTCTCTTAGAATGTGAATAAAGGATAGCCTCTCTAAAGTCCTGAAATTTAGCTTGATATCCTTCATTATGGAAGCTAAATGCGGGATTTCAATGGAGGTTCTTCTGGAATCCCAATCAATGGCCATTTTAGAGTCACCGAAAACCTGTAGCTTAGTAACACCTTTTTCTTTGGCTGCTTCAAGGAGAACCCAAAGAGATATAAGCTCTGCTTTGCTGTTTGAGCCCCCACCCAGAGCATATATGACATGAATAATGTGAGAATGGATTAATAAGAGGACCACCCCTGCTCCACATTTTATAGGATGGCCTTGGTTGAACCCATAAAAAAATCCCCAGGGAACAGAGTAATCAATAGTAGGAGGGATTATAATCTGTTGTTTTCAAGGTTTAGGATCATGTTTATAATATTCTACCATTCGAAGAGTAAGGGTTGTTTTTACTTCAAGGGGAATAATATTATCCTTGAAAATAACACAGTTTCTTTCCCATCAGATGTTGGAGATCATGAAGCTCGACACACCAGAGTACAGAGCCACAGATCGGTCCTAAACCCATACACTGAAGCATTCATCCAACGATTATTTTTCTGAATTTGATTGAGATTTTAATTTCCCTTTTATAGCTGCATATACTTGGCTTGCATAAGAACATGATACAAAAAGGTGAGAAATTGATTCTGCATCATTTAAACATAAAGGGCATTTGCTTGGGACAAACCATCCTCTTTTAATGCCATTATCCCAGGTCAACAGTTTGTTGTTAAGGGAAAGCCAAAAGGTTATTTTGCATTTAAGGGGAAATTTAAACTTCCATAGTGGTTTCCACCACCATTTGATATGATCATGAAAATTTTCCTCAACCCAGGATTTGTAACCAAGTTTGACTGTATAAGAGCCAGATTTCGGGTTCCAGGACCAACAAAGGGAATCTTTTGTTCCTCATCAAGGATGATGAAATTTTCACAAATGATTTTAACATAAGATTCCCATTCATATTGTAGTTACTTTAGTAATTAAATCATATAAGAATCCTTCCAACCTAGATGACCTCTGATATGAGGAACTCCAATACTAGAATAAAAAAGAGAACAAACATTTTTTTCCTTTAGAGCTAGAATGAGCGGAGGGGAACGATGGAACTTATCTCTAGCTCCAATCTAGGGGTCTTCCCCTACATGAACCTTTTTCCCATTCCCAACCTTCTATATAGTCCAATATCCTACCAAGGGAAAGGATTCAACTAACACTTTCCAAACAATTGATCCTTTGGAGTATTTCACTCAGGTTCTGAACCAATCAATTACAAGGAGATTTGGAAAGTTTTTTGAGTTCATCACTCTTATCCAAAAGGAATTTCCCATAGATAAATTCCACAAATTATGACATGTGAGAGATTTTGTGAAGAGTATAATGTCTTTTAGACCTCATCCTCCCAGTTCTTTTGGTAGAGCTAAAGATTTCCAGCTTGCAAGTTGGATGCCTCCTGGGAATTTATGTCCCGCCCATAAGAAACGAAAACATAGCCTTCTAATTTTGTCTAGAAATCCTTTTGGAATTGTTGCGATGGATTTCCAGTATACCAGGAACTTTCAAGAATGGATTTTTAACAACACCAGACGACCTCCTCTCGATAACAAACGATTTACCCATAGCAAGATCCACGTCTCCACCTTCCTTATCGATCAATTCCAATCCTGTTTTTTATAACAATCAAGTTTTAAACATAAACTAACATATTTGAAGCCATCACTTAAATGTTTACGTAGGGATGGCATAATGTTAAGGAGGGAGTCCTCTTCGGAGATAGAGCAATGATTAAGAATGATACAAGAATTTTCCAAATTTATTGAAATCCCCGTGGCTCAACAAAAAAGATTCAATATATTTTTTAGACAAGAAAAATCTCGAACTAAAGAAAATAGGCCGACCAAGATATCATCTACAATGAGAAAATGGGATATTTCTTCAGATACCGAGACCTCTACTCCTCTTAACAAACCAACTCCACGGGCTTCCTTGATCAATAGACTAAAAGCTTCGTCTATTAGTAAAAAAAGAAAGGGAGAGAGGGGGCATCCTTGGCATAGACCCCTATAGGCTTTGAAGAACTCAAAGGGCACTTTGTTAATAAGAACAAAAAACTTTATAAATATCCCATAATCCAATTGATAGAAAAAAATCATTACCAATTGAATTAAGATCAATCGTAGAAATTTCCTATCCACCTTGTCATAGACCTTTGAGGGGTCCAGTTTGAGAATGGTCGCCTTCAAGTTCTACTTATTAACAGAGTGGAGAAATTCTTGGGATATCGCAATAGTGTCATGAATCTATTTGTTATGGAGAAATCCAAATTTCTCCTCTCCTATGATTTTGCTTAGCATCAGTGTCAATCTTCTCAAAATAACTTTCGTAATCAGTTTGTAAATTTCGTTACAACATGAGATAGGGAGGAAATCATCAAATGTTTCCAAAACATGTTTCTTAGGTATAAGAAAGAGGAAGGTAGAGTTGAGAGTATTGAATACCTTTCCTTCCCTTTGGGATTCTCAGACTACTAACAACAAGTCATCCTTTAGGAGGTCATAAAATGATTTGTAAAATTCAACTTGGAAACCACCTGGACTGAGACCCTTTCCATTCTTCATCAAAGAAAGGGAAACGATAAATTCAACTTTTGTAATTTCCTCTCTTAGGGACTAGTTCAATTCTTTGATGAAAAGAGAGAGGAATTTCCCAACATCCTCCAATATTTCTTGAATAGGGCAACCAACTTGTGATGAGAAAAGATTCTGGAAATGACATACCCTTGCTTCAACTTTATCCTTTAAAGATCTTGTTGATGTCTCGTCTTCCACTTTGATATCCCATGTAGTATTGAGATTTTTCCTAAATTTTTCATAATGATGAAAAAAATTAGTATTGTTGTCATCTATGAAGAGAAAATGGGAGATTTCTTCAGATACTGAGACACCTACTCCTCTTAATAGACCAGATCCACGGGCTTCCTTGATCAAACGAATGAAAGCTTCTTCTATTAGTAAAAAAAGAAAGGGAGAGAGGGGACATCCTTGGCGTATACCCCTAGAGGCTTTGAAGAAATCATAGGGTGATCTGTTAATAAGAACAACAAAATAAGCACTTTATAAAGATCCCATAATCCAATTGAAAAAAAAAATTCATTACCAATTGAATTAAGATCAATCATAGAAATTTCTTGTCCACCCTGTCATAGGCCTTTGAGAGGTCCAGTTTGAGAATGGTTGCCTTCAAATTATGCTTATTAACAGAGTGGAGAAATTCTTGGGATATCACAACGATGTCATGAATCTATTTGTTATGGAGAAAGCCAAATTTCTCCTCTCCTATGATTTTTCTTAGCATCGGTGTCAATCTTCTCGAAATAACTTTCGTAATCAGTTCGTAAATTATGTTACAACATGAGATAGGGAGGAAATCATCAAATGTTTCTAAAAATGTTTCTTAGGAATAAGAAAGAGGAAGGTAGAGTTGAGAGTATTGAAGACCTTTCCTTCCCTTTGAGATTCTCAGACTACTAACAACAAGTCATCTGATGCGTGAGATTGTTGTGGTTGGGATTTTCAGTTTTCATCGGAAAAGCCACAGTGTAGTCATTAGAATGTCGACGTTTCATATTAGGGTTTTAATTAGTTTAAGGTAATGTACTAAGGTTTATAAATAAAATTTTTCAAAGGTTTAAATTTTAATTAATTTAATTATTTTATAGGGTTTAAATTATATTGTTTTATAAGAACATATTAGGGTTTCCAATTCTAATATTTATACCAGCTCTTCCGTCTCTCTTAAGAACAAGTCATCCTTTAAGAGGTCATAAAATGATTTGTAAAATTCAATTAGGAAACCGCATGGACTGAGACTCTTTCCATTCTTCATCGAAGAAAGGGAAACAAGCAATTCAAATATTGTAATTTCCTCTCCTAGGGACTGGTTCAATTCTTTGGTTAACACAGAGAGGAATTTCCCAACATCCTCCAATATTTCTTGAATAGGGAAACCAACTTGTGATGAGAAAAGATTCTGGAAATGACTTACCCCTTCTTCAACTTTATCCTTTAATGATCTTGTCAATGTCTCGTATTCCACTTTGATATCCCATGTAGTATTGAGATTTTTCTTGAATTTTTCATAATGATGAAAAAAATTAGTATTGTTGTCTCCAACCTATAGCCACAGAGCCTTTATCTTTAGACACCATTAATTTTCTTCATTTTTCAACCAATTTGAACAAATATTTTCCAGGTTTTTCAATTCCTCTAGTTGAGCTTCTGTCAAAGGGACTTCATCAATGTTATTATAAAGGTTAGGATTTTTTTTCTCAGTCTCTTTTAGGTTTCTAAGCCTCCGGGATTTCCAGATAGGTAGCCATTTCTTGATTGAAACTTTTAAATTTTTGAGGTTATTAGAAAATTGGACCATGCAAGGTACTAGATCTCTAGAAGATAATTTCTTCCAAGTAGAAGACACCATTTTCCTAAAATTGTCTTCCTCCAACCACACCTAGCTTATCTACATAGGGGAAAGGGGGGAATCCATGCTTGATATCCATTGAAAGGATACATGTCAATGATAAGAAATACTGTCATACTCAACAACTGATCTGAAATTGGAGCCCATGGAGAGCATCGACTCCGAAACTAGGAAGCGATCCAACTTCTTAGCCACCTCCTCATTCCCTGTCCTAAAGTTCCTCCAAGTTGGTGATAATTTTGTTGGTTCTAGGTCCACCAATTTATTTTCTTCTATGAAGGAGAGGAAGAAAATTTTATGTCTCTCCTCTCTTGGGTTTCACCCCCACACTTCTCTGAGGGAGAGGGTGAATTTCAAATCCTCTCCTATCACCAAATTAGGGATGGAAAAGGTACCAGCATTAGATAAGTCCTCCCAAATGGAGATGTGATCAGAATATGGCCCATATATGTTGACCACAGAGAAAACAAAATATGAATTTTTATGCTTTAGAGAAATAGAGATCAAATTCCTTACTGAAGAGGACGAAAGAGCCTAAAGATACAGGCTCCATCCTGAAATAAATCCACTAGACAATCCATCAACATCAATCGTGCTGAATGACCAGTTTTTCAACCACTTACATAACAAATCCCTTGCATGTACTCTAGAGCACATCGTTTCTTGTATCATAATGATATTAGGATTCGCACTCTCAAAGAGTCTGTGGAGGGATAACTTCTTTAGCCCCCGCCCACCCCTCTCACATTGAAGGATAGAATTTTCGTCGCAGCCTCTTAGAGGGACCTTTTTCCACTCTAAGGACCCTATTGATTGTGGCTTGGGTGCATTTCTATATTTNCANGTCCACTCTAAGGACCCTATTGATTGTGGCTTGGGTGCATTTCTATATTTATACTGCAACCTTCTCCTTGGATTTAGAGAGATTATATTTCCTTCTGACTTGGGATGAGGGTAAGGGATTTAAATCCATCCCCCCTTTCGACGAGTAGGGTTTTAAGGGAGAATTTTCGAATGGAGGGCATAACCTAAGGCTAGCTCCTTATTAGAGGGGGTGGATTCAAGAAGGGAATGGATAGAACTCAAGGCTTGAAGCGGAGAGACCCTAGTTGGGGATCATGAGTCTGCCACAGAAGAGGGTGAGGGAAAGACACTAGGGGAGCAAGTAACATAAGGATTGAGAGGAGAGGAAGAGAGAATGGGCAACGGAGGAGGAGAAGGGGAACCCAAGGGACAAGGAGGGTCAAGAGGGGGAACCACATGGGAAATAGGGGGGAGAAAACCAAGAAATTTTCAGAAAGAAGGAGCATGGACGTAACTAAATCAAAAGAAAGCAATCATGAAGGATAGGTCTTTCTAACCATGTCACCCAAATCCATACTGGAGGCTGCTACCTTTCCTTGGTTCAGAGAAAGATCCTCTTATTTTGTGCTAGTTGAAACTTCCTCCACATGTTTGTTTCATCGAATGGTGGAATTAGGATTCCATAATTTCTCTGGGCCCTGAAATGGTGGTGCCACTCTAGTACATTGGGATTTAAAATGTCCAATTTTGTAGCATCCATGGAATCTAAACGGGAGGCTCAAGTATTTGAATTTTTGGATCCAGGTTATATCTACATACAATATCTCAATGCTTCCAACTAAACCTTTTCTCACATCTACTTCAACCTGAATCCATGCCCATTTGGTCACGTTTGGAAGCCCAGTTTTGTTCCATCTTTATGAACATTCCCAATCTATTCCCCATAGCTTCCATGGCTTCCCATGTCCAAAATTCTAGGGGAATCCCTAGGAGAATGGCCTAGACTTTTATGACTTCCAAGGATTCCTTCATGGGATCAAAATTTGCAGTCCATTGTTTAAGAGAAAGGCTAGACGGGCCTCAGGACCAGTCTTTTTTACAAATGCATTCACAGTATTATTCTGTCATAAATAATAAAGAAATCCAACCATAGGGAAGGATATGTATGTTTGGGGAGTAACCTAACAAAGGATTCCATTGATACTCCATCCAGGAGGCTAGGTTTTTCTCCCTTGGGGATTTCCCATTAAACCTCCCCACCAGCATTTTCCCGGCTAAATTTGAGATTTCGGTGATGGGCATATCTTCACCCACCACCATGCTAACCGAGCTAGCCTTCTCCTTGAAACACTTCGCTATTGATTTGCGAGAGCCAGTGCCTATGTTTCTGTACTCGGCCCTGCCTTTGTCTTCTGCCAAATTTGAAGTGACCAATGAACAATTTTCCTTAGAAAAATTACCCTTGTTTTTGGAAACATCAGGTAGCGAGAGAGAGAATATGATCCTTCGAGTTTCAACTGGATATGCATGTATGGGTTCAGAGGATGGTCATTTCAGATGCAACTCATAACATGTGTGAATATAGGGTGTAGACACCGTATAAATCTCGAGAAGATCATTTGCGGAAGAGAATATCCTTGTGCAAGAAGGGATGTTGTCATAGTCCAATAATTCTTCCTCTTCATGTACCATGTGTCTCTCCTTACAGACTACTGCCACTTCTTTTGCGTTTGAAACCGTAGACAAGGGACAAAAACCAGAGAGGGGATGTAGGAAAAGGTAAAAGGGCAGATCGTTCAGGTGAGGGAAAGGAAAGGGAAGGGCCTATGGCCTCCGAAGAAAGGCCTCAGAAAATAGGAGGGGAGAGCGCAACTGTAGACAACCCAAAAAGATCCTCCAAAGATCCCAAACCATGCATGAGTTATTTAATTAATTTTTTAAACTATATATA
>CBVK0100364928.1:1073-12276 GCA_900067695.1 Picea abies
GGAAGCACCAACTTCCTTTGTTTTCCAGCTGCAACTGGAAGGAGGCTCCAACCCCCTAGTCTCTCAAGATACAACTTGAGGGAAGCTCCAACTCCCCAATTCTCTAGCTACAACCAAAAGGAGGCTACAACCCCCTAAGTTCTCTGGCTACAGCTGGAAGGTGGCTACAATCACCTGTCCTTGCCCCGTCCAACCACCTTAAAGTAGAAGTAGAATGATGGAACCACTGTCACACTATGACTGTGAGATATATCGTTGTAAACCTGTACTAATAAAATTGAATCATGCATCAACCTATACCTCAAGCTGTAATCAACATGTACCATAAACAAGTGCATCAACCATGCACCAACCTGTACTAAACAATATGTAATCAACCTATACCATAAACAAGTGCAACCTGTTAGCGATTATTTTTGTCTTAGGAACAAAAGCACCCAGGTCTACAGGTTGCTCAGAAAGTGCCCAAGCGCAGCATGGGAGAATCCCTGTTTTTCCGGTAGCAAGGCAAGCGAGTGGGAAAAATAGCGTTGGTAGCATCCAAGATCTGTTTACAAAGCAGATCGATGGTCATCGGTTTTTTAGAGCTACCGAGTTGCCCGAGGTTTAGCGCAAGAGGGAGCACCAATAGTTCAAATCAGATTTGGGTCATCCGATCCAACAGGGACAGGTGGCAGCCTGTTGGCGTATCGGGTATCGGGAGTCAGGAAGCTCTCCATCCATTGCACTTGAAAGTGCTGATCAACGAAACTCCGAAGCTCCTTTCGAACTAAGCCCATGATCTCAGCACCAGGTCATATCAAGCGAATGGGTGAAGGGGGGACAACCCCTTTATAATAGAAAATACTATATGGGCCATCCATATAATGGACGTGTGGCATGCATCCACGTCATGTCGACATTCGAGAGTTCGAGCGGTAAGCATTCCTCACCATTTTACATTTCGAAACCCCAAACCCTGATAGCGTTGAAAGCACCAAAACTTGGGCCCACAATATTACCGGGTTTGTTCAGAGCTGTCAAATCAGTGGGGAACACGTGGTGATCATTAGGCCCTCCCGGCATTTCGCCCATCACAACTTTAAAGGAGAAAAATCCTAATCCTTTCTCATCCGTGAACCCTAAAATGCCAAAAGCACTCTGACAGAGAGGCCAAAGGTGCCTAATTAAGATTCAAGAGAGGGGGCGATGTGTTCTCCAGGCACTGATTCGATGTGATCTAAATCTCGATGCCAGCTTGAGGATAAACGAAGAAGAGATAAGGTGGTTGAAGCCTCGCTTCACTCATTAATTACACGGTATGGACGTCTCGGCTGAAGGTCCACCCGAGATGGTCCTCCATACTGATTATTTCCATGGAAGCCACACCGAGTCTCTAACTCACCAGGGAAGCCTTCACATGCCAATTCAACATTTAAGGGCTCAGCTACCCCCCTGGTGCTAGCCATTAAGAATTAAGGTAGTGTATGACAGTATAATGCAGGCCAGATGTGATTGAGGAGACGCCTCTGCTGGGAGAAATGGGGAAGAGCATATGTAGGCATTTTGGCCATTTTTGTAAGCATCGATGGTAGAGAAGAGCTCCCTACTATAAATTTTTAACAGATGTTCTAGTTTGTTGGTTATGCATCTGTATATGAGATTTCTTGTTTTATGATAGACAGTATTTCTCACTCCATCTAATTTTTGTCTCATGCTAAGAGAGTTCATGATTGACTGATTCACGTGAATTATTATGGTTATGTTATGATAAAAGATTTATTGTTGCATTATTGCATTCTCTAGCTTTGCGTTTGAGTGTAAGAGGATATTGTGTTTGGATGTATTCTTCTACAGTCTGTTAGGAACTTGATGTTAATAAAAGACCTCTGCTTTTCTCTTATATAAGTCTTCCACCTGTTCACCCTTTACTACAACTCACTGTCTGAAGTTTATATAAGACCTCACCCACCTATGCATGCCTGGACTAGTTTTGGAGTTGGAATGATATTGTTTTGAGTTGGCTTCCATTCGGTCATCCCATCTATAAACAATCGTGATATAAAATTGATGGGTGTCGGGCTTTGCTCCTGCTAGCAATCCAAGAGTAACACTTCTGACGCCAACATTTCTGGCACCGTTGTCGGGGACAAAGTTGAAGATTTTCCCTGGGAAGAACGACATTGAGCCTCTGATTCTGAAGGTGCATTAGACATCAGAGCCCTTAAATATTGCTACTGTGCACTTGGCGACTCCACTGTGGTGACTACATTGTTTATGCATCACTGTTTCAGCTGTGACTACTGTTAGCACACCTGAAAGCTGACCCTAAGGAGCTTTCTCGAGAAGGTTTCAGCAGCTACTTTCTCAGCTTGAGAAGCTTCCTGGGGTAATGACAATGTTAAGATCTGGACTTTGATGGTGAACAAGGACCAGGCATATTTGAAGCTGCGCATCTTCCACCTAGCGACTTCGTGATTCGAGGATCGATTGGTGACTCCACTATTTCGATATGGAGAAAATTATGTCTCAAAGGTTTGCTTTCTGTGACTTTTCCCAGATAGTTGGGTTTCCTAATACACTTCCTGATAGAGACCAATGGGAAGATTTCCTCCCTGAATTTCATGCAACGAGTTGGGAGGAACCAGTTGAGCATTTACTGGACTTCCATGAGGCTATTCACCGACACAATATCACGCATGAGGATGTCCAGATTAAGCTCTTCAGGTGTTCATTGAAGGGATATGCTCTTGAGTGGTGTCGATCTCTTCCCACTGCGAGCATCTGCTCTTTAATAGGTTTTCATACAACTTTCAATTCATTTTGTAAAGACTACTATCCAGCTGATTGTTTGTTTGAAAACTGTTGTGAGGATTTTTCTTCGCTTCATGAAGCCTCTGCTGGCCCTAAAGACTAGGTCCATGATGAATATTTTACTGTGGAGGAAAGCATTTGCCAGAAAAATATGGAGGTGTTGAATGATATTAATTGTGTTAGCCCTAGAACGGAAGCATTTGACATCAAATCAGATGCCTCTATTCTTTTAGATGTTCATAATGATCAACATGCCTCTTGTGGAAATTGTGAGTTTATAGAGAAAATGTGGTCCATGGTAGATGACTCACTTGGATATTGGGTTGAAGCAAATGTTCCTAGCATCTCTGCTCATGATGATGAAGACCCCTTCTTTTTAAAAGAGGGGTTAGTTGTGGAAGAGGTTTCTTCTCTTTTCCCCCAGGGGGTTTCTCACAATATATTTTTACCTAGGATTAAAGAGAAAAGAATTATGTAAGAGCAGCCAGAAGCAGCAGGTCCCACTGTCCCTGAAACATAAATTTTTTACGGGATCACTATTCTGGAGGAAGGTCATATCAATGAAGGACAAACCCTTTTTGATGTATATTATAGTGATGATGAGCAGCAAGATTATCCTACATTTGATCACTATAAAGATATTGAAGAGCCATTCAACAAGCAGAACCACCCCATGGTCCCTATTTATGATGAATACGAATCGGACCTGGGGGAGACCGAACCAGAGGAGCAGAATATTTCCTGTCCAGAGCCAGTCAGTGAGTAGCCACCTCCCGAGAGAAGCGAGCCTACGTCAGTTGTCCACCATCGACCTATGCTTATCAAAGATATTCAGCCATAGGTGAACAACTGTGTAGCAGAGGAGGGTGTCTGTCGCCCATTTTCTGGAATTTTCCACTCATTCTATGACCCTGTCTGCAAGTACATGGAGTGGCATTTCCCCTATGCCTTGGAGCCACCCTATTTCATCTCATCTCCAACCTATAAGGAGGAGTTGAAGAGTGTAACCGCTCTGCTGTCATGGTTACACCATCCGCTGATGATCATCGACAGAAGGAAGGAGCTTCTATCCAAGAAGTTGCTTGAATGGCTATGGTGGAAGTTTTATTTCACCTAGCCCATGTAAAGTGTTTTATTAGCTTAGGACTATACATAAATAAGCTCCTGTAAGCATGAACGTTTAGTTTGTTTTGTTTTTATTTTTCAGCCTGTATTTTTAGTAGTAGGATGTTTTGAGCCTGACTCCATAGCCCAATAGCAAGGCACTGAAGCTGTGGAATGAGTTCTTAGAGCATCACAGGGACAACTATATCCCCCATGGAGCCTAATGTTAGTGATTATTTTTGTCTTAGGCGCAAAAGCACCCAAGTCTGCAGGTTGCTCAGAAAGTGCCCAAGCGCAGCATGGGAGAATACCTATTTTTCCGGTAGCAAGGCAAGAGAGCGGGAAAAATAGCATTGGTAGCATCCAATATCTATTTACAAAGTAGATTGACGGTCATCGAGTTTTCGGAGATACCGAGTTACTCGAGGTTTAGCACAAGAGGGATCACCAATAGTTCAAATCAGATTTGGGTCGTCTGATCCAACCGGGATAGGTGGCATCTTGTCAGTGTATCGGGTATCGGGAGTCAGGAAGCTCTCCATCCATTGCACTTGAAAGTGACAATCAATGAAACTCTGAAGCTCCTTTCGAACTAAGCCCAGGATCTCAGCTGTAGGTCATATCAAGCGATCGGGTGAAGGGGGGACAACCCCTTTATAATAGAAAATACTATCTAGGCCATCCATCTGAAGGATGCGCGACATGCATCCACGTCATGTTGGCATTCGAGAGTTCGAGCGGTAATCATTCCTTGCCATTTTACATTTTGAAACCTTGAACCCCGATAGCACTGAAACTTGGGCCCACAGTATTACTGGGTTAGTTCAGAGCCGTCAAATTAGTGGGGAACACGTGGCGACCATTAGGCCCTCCTGGCATTTCTCCCATTGCGACTTTAAAGGAGAAAAATCCTAATCCTTTCTCATTTGTGAACCCCGAAATGCCAAAAGCACTCTGACAAAGAGGCCAAAGGCGCCTAATTAAGATTCAAGAGAGGGGGCGTTATGTTCTCCAGGCACTGATTCAATGTGATCTAAATCCCGATGCCAACTTGAGGATAAATGAAGAAGAGATAAGGTGGTTGAAGCCTCGCTTCACTCATTAACTATAGGGTATGGATGTCCCAGCTGAAGGTCCACCCGAGATGGTCCTCCGTACTGGTTCTTTCCATGGAATCCGCGCCAAGTCTCTAACTTGCTAAGGAAGCCTGCACATGCCAATTCAACATTTAAAGGCTCAGCTACCCCCCTGGCGCGAGCCATGAAGAATTAAGGTAGTGTATCACAGTAGAATGCAGGCCAGATGTGATTGAGGAGATGCCTCTGCTGGGCGAAATGGGAAAGAGCATATGTAGGCATTTTGGCCATTTTTGTATCTATTGATGGTAGAGCACAGCTCCCGATTGTAAAGTTTTAGCAGACATTCTAGCTCTTTGGTCATGCATCTGTATATGATATTTCTTATATTATAACAGACAGTCTTCTTACTCGATCTAATTTTTCATCCTATGCTAAGAGAGTTCGTGATCGACTGATTCGCACGAATTATGGAAATTTTGCTGTGATAAAGGATTTATTGTGACATTATTGTTTTCTTTGGTTTTCTGCATTTGAACATAGGAGGATCTTGCGTTTAGATGTCTTCTTCCACAGTTTGTTAGGAACCTAATGTTTACGACAGACCTTTGCATCTCTCTGATACAGGTCTTCCCCCTACTCACCCTTACTACAACTCACTATATGAAGTTATCTAAGACCTCACTTGCCTATGCATGCTTGGTCTAGTTTCAAAGTTAGAACCACAACGTCGTGAGTTAACTTCCATTTGATAACCCCATTAAATAAATCGTGACATAAATTGATGGGCATCGGGCTCTGCTCCTGTTGCAATCCAGGGGTGACTTCCGTCGCCAACACAACCAACCATGTTCCAAGTATGTACCAATCATGTGTCAACTACTTATCAACTATGACTCATCAATATGTACCAACATCATCAAATGTACACCTCATGTATGTGCCAACTCATCAATTACTTGTCTCAACCATGTACCCAACTTGTACCTCAACCAAAATCCCTCATCAATTTCATCATCCAAATATGATTTATAAATATGTAATAGACCTGGTTTATATGATCTCATACCTTCAAACCTTCCTTAAATTTAAACAACAAGAGACTAGCATTTACATCAAACTTTTCTTTAGTCTCACATGACTAGTTTTGGATTAGTCAACAACCCTGACTTGAAATAATCATAATTTTGTACCTGTAATGAATAAATATATGAAACTGATATATAATGTTCTTCAATGTGTTTTATGCAATTCCTCCATGTGTCACTACTTGGAAACTCTCAAAAAATTAGTTATAGCAAAAGTGGCATACCTTGTTGAATTCTGTCTTTTTCTAGAGAGTGACCTTGTAGAGTGGGCCCCGCATGGAATATGTTTTGAATAGATATGAAAATATTACACAAAATAATAAAAACTATACTCTAACCAACACATTTTTTCTTACTGATTTGGGATATTTTATGACGTTTTTACCTGAAACAACTGTTTTTGACTAGTTTTAGGACTAGCCACAAACCCTATTTTCCATGGAGTGTAACTCCAAAAATACAACGACCCACAAGATGAATTTTTTACCATAGATACTTGGATATGTTTCCTCAATGGAATAGAAATTTCACATTCTGAATCATTCTAGAAATAAATTTACTGTGAAAATGGTGAGATGACCTATAAATAACATACCTTAGAAAGC
Organism: Picea abies; assembly: GCA_900067695.1. Lineage (NCBI taxonomy): Eukaryota > Viridiplantae > Streptophyta > Pinopsida > Pinales > Pinaceae > Picea > Picea abies. The sequence continues at coordinate 7,740 of CBVK0100364928.1, forward strand.
ATCACCAAAAATTATTATCCTTCCTTGAATTTCAGCCTTCTTTTCTTCACCTTCCCTCAGAAATTTGGCTTAGATATCCTTTGGTTACCTCAAACACCTATAGGTATTCAATATTATCAAGTGTTATTTAAATGAGAGAGCCTTGCCTCTTATTTATGCTCTCCAAGTAGCTTCCTTCAAAACATCTTCTAGGTCACTTTGTCCACTTTCTTTATTTTAGGGTTAACCCACTTCTAATTTCTCCATTAGATTTATTATTTAAATAATTGATTCTGTATTCACTTTGAATTATAGTGCAATCATCACTTCACTTTTTTATTTACCTTTAAAAATTCTTAAACCACTTTGACTACTTTAACCTTTTGGGGCTTCTAGATGACATATGAGGGTCCTCCAACTTCGTAAGGCATAACTCTCAAACCGTGAGGAGTTATGTGATGTTCCACATACAACCGAAAATGGAATGACATTTACTATCCATATAGAATATTATTACTTGAAAATATATCAAAACTTATACTGTTATCCATCAAACAAACTTGGGTCCATTACCCAAACCTAGGTTCTCCAACTTCTCATGGCCATAACTCTCTAACCGTGAGGAGTTATCTGACATTCCACATACCACCAGAAATGGAATGACAAGAAATATCCATATAGGATAGTTTCACTGGCAAATTCACTGGAATTCATCTCATTATTCCACAAATAAGCATGGTTTCTCTAACCATACTTCTAGGATAACTCAATCCACAAAGCGTCTTCCCATGAGGGCTTTCACCATAAAGGAACCACTTTGGATTTCATCCATTTCTACTTATTATCAACCATGACAAGACAATAATGAGTCATCTTTACATCAAACAATCTTGGGTCCATTACCCAACCTTTGTGCTATGGGGCTTTCTTCAAGGGTTGACATCAATGACAACCAACCTTAATCAACATGTCCAAATTAGGTTTTACAATTAAATGGGGGATATTTGTATCGTCAACCTGGGTGAAGCCATTTCTACTCAGAAAGGTCTCCCAATTGTCACCTATTTTCGACATGTGATAAACCAACAAGATTTTAATGAGTCTGTGGTGAAACAGACTCGAATTGATACCCTATCGCTTAAAGCGCTTAGTGTTAAGCCCTAAATAGTGGCTCATTATCCCTTAATTGGGGCATATTATATTAGTAATGTTATTTATTTTTTATGTCGGCTTTATTCGATTAGTTGTAATTATACCTCCTAGTCTCCTATATATACCAAGGAGACATTATCATTTGAAATCATCTGGTAATTGAACATTTATGTGGGCATAAGGAGGTTGCCCCCTCAAAGAGGATTATTATCTGAATTTATCTCTTTTTCAAGGCGTTGACTACTTATTGCAAGGTCTTTCTATGCTATATTGATATTTGGTTCCTAACATATGATATCAGAGCTCAAGGTCTTAGGGTTTCACTGCTACATATGAGACATCTTGGAATTTTCGCTATAAATTTTTTTCTACAATGATTTATAAGGAATGGATGGGAGGATATTTAGTAGACAAATCAAGGTATGTTGGGTTAAAATTTCAGCTCTTAATTCCTTATACTTTCGGAGATAGAGCCTTTCTAAGATAGGGTTCTAGAATCATCCTAAATTGAGTCATTGCAGAATTTTTGCTATAAATTGTTTTCTGTAACATTTCAGAAACTAAAATCTAGTGTGTATTCACATAAATTAGTAAGGTATCTTTGGTAGCAATTTCAGCTTCTAGGTCATCTTACATATGTAGATACACCCTATGGAAGATAGGGTATCGGAATAGTCCTATTGACTAGTCTCAAGCAGGTGTTCCGAGTAAAACACTCATAATGTCTTCATAGAGTATCCAAATTGAGTGAGACCAGTTGCATTGGATCGTGTATATACTTTAGTATTTCTGGTACGAGTTTCAAAATTGTATATCAATTATTTTGTGTGAGTAATGCTATACAAGTGATATCTTCTGGAAAGGATAAAAAGTAGAAAGTTGTGGGGAAGTTACCGTAAATTCCACTTGGCTCATCCAATTTTGAATAGACGTGTGGAATTGCAATGAAGAAATATCATAGACCTACAAAAAAGAAAATTTTATACTCAGAAGGGCTGAAAGTTTGGAGATACAATAAAAGGAAGACTGCCTAGCAGAACCACCTCAAAATCAAGGTTTCAAGTAATACTTGGCCAACATGCCACCAGAAAAGGGAACTTCTACAACAAATAAGCCTCCAGAAAATCCTACTTGGACTCTTGATGAAGGTGAAGAAATGCATAGGGACATAAATGATTTAAAAAAGAAAACAGTAACAAAAGATGAACTATAAGAGATGGAAGCTAAGTTGGAGGCAAAGATGGATGATTTAAAAGAGGAGATCATGGAAGGATTGAAAAATTTTGTAATAGAGAGGACACCTGAAAGTGAAAATGTATCCCATGAAATTCATGATGAGGACACAAGGAGGGTGAATCAAGAATGAAGAAACTCTAACTTTGGGTTGAAGACCAACCACATTCCTAATATCGATATGAGGAAGTTTGATGGCAAAGACCCTATCACATGGATTCTTCAAATGGAGCAATTCTTTGATCTACATAATGTGCCACATACACAAAAGGTATGAATTGCTTCTTTATATTTAGAACAAAATTTTGTATGGTATAGATGGCTTTGTTCTCGTAAATCACTCGTCACTTGGACAATTTTCATGGAAGAAATGATCGAACACTATGAGGATACAAGGATCAATACCTTTTTTAGCCAAATGATAAATCTCAAGCAAAAGGGTTCAGTTACAGAGAACATTGAGAACTTACAAAGATTGAATATAAAGGTAATAGATATTCCAGATGAGCACTTGATTGATTTATTCATAGGAACTTTAAGAGATAACATTCAACATGAGGTTCGCCTTTGGGAACACAAATCATTGGAGAATGTATTTAAGGTGGCAAGAAATGTTGAAAGTAAAAATATGGCTATGGCTACTCGAAGGACCAATCCTAACATATATAGAGAGAATAATGCTCCTTCTTCTAAAACACCTCAACCTACAAGGTTGACACCTCAACAATTGGAGGAAATAAAAGAAAAATATTTATGCTTTAATTGTGACAGCAAGTACAGTAAGGGACATAAGTGTGGTGAGAAAACATTATTCTACATAGATTGTGAAGAGGAAGAAGAAGAAGAACAAGAACAAGAACCATCTCAAGATGAAAACTTAGAAGCAATTTTGTTTGAAGAGTTGACTCCCACAATATCGTGTATTGCATTGGCTAGAATTAGCACTCCTCAAACCCTCAATATCGAAGGATATATCAAAACAAAAAAAGGTAATAGTCCTAATTGATTCTGGCAGTACTCATAATTTCATTCACTATAAATTAGATAAAGATCTCAATTTCTTTGTATATCCAGCACTAGAGCTTCAAGTAATGATTGCAGATGGAGGACCTATCAATTTCTCAGGAAAATGCAATAAGATCAACCTTACTATAGGGAAATGTGTAATGAATAGTCCAATGATTGTTATACCCATGGGTGGTGTTGATTTTGTACTAGGAATCCAATTGTTACAATCATTAGGAATAATGGATTTTACTTTTCGAGAACTTTTCATGAAATTTCCATTAGAAGGAAAAGAAATTGAGTTAAGAGGTATCACAGGGAAACCCGGTAAGGTGATAATCTCTAATGGAATGAAAAAATTATTGAAAAAGGGGCATCAAGGTGTTATTGCACAACTGTGCTCACTAGATGTTCAAACATCTAAGCCATTTATTCTTCTAGATCTCCAAGGGATCATTGATAAGCATTCCAAAGTATTTGAAGGTATTCCCAAAGGTATTCCACCCACTCGAAATCATGATCATGAAATTCACCTAATTCCTGGTAGTGTTCTTCCTAACATCATGTCGTACAGATACCCGTATGCCCAGAAGAGTGAAATTGAGTGCATGGTTGAAGAAATGTTAGAGGTTGGCATTATTAGACCTAGCCAAAGTTATTACTCTGCACCGATGGTAATGGTATTCAAGAAAGATGGCTCATGGCGTATGTGTCGATATTATAGAGAGCTCAGCAAGATCACTATTAAAGATGAGTTTCCCATTCACTTCATTGATGAATTGTTAGATGAAATACATGGAGCAATCTATTTCAAAAAGTTGGATCTTCGTTCAGGGTATGATCATATTAGAATGAAGGAAGAAGATATCCCAAAAACAACATTCCGAGCTCATGAAGGCCATTATGAATTTCTGTTCATGCCTTTTGGCCTTACAAATGCACCTTCCACATTTCAAGGGTTGATGAATTCCATTTTCAAGCCCTTCCTTTGAAAATTTGTGTTAGTATTTTTTGATGATATACTGATCTATAGAAATTCTTGGGAGGATCATGTGTGACATGTTGATAAGGTGCTACAACTACTAAAGGAGCAACAACTATATTCCAAACCATCTAAATGTTTCTTTGGAGTGAAGGAGGTAGAGTATTTGGGTCATATTGTATCTCA
>CBVK0100364930.1:0-12275 GCA_900067695.1 Picea abies
TCAATAATAAATTTAATGGAGAAATCAGAAGTGGGTTAGCCCTAAAATAAGGAAAGTGGGGCGAAGTGACCTAGAAGATGTTTTTAAGGAAGCTACTTGGAGAGTATAAATAAGAGACAAGGCTCTCTCATTTTAATAACACTTGAGAATATTGAATACCTATAGGTGTCGAAGGTTACCAAAGGATATATAAGCTGAAATTATGAGGAAAGTGAAGAAAATAAGGCCGAAATGCAATGAAGGATAAATTCTTTTGATGGCGCTTTCTAAGGTATGTTATTTACAGGCCATCTCACCATTTTCACTATAAAGTTTTTTATATAATGATTCAGATTGTGAAACTATTCCATTGAGAAAACATATCCAAGTATCCATGGTAAAAAGTTCATCTTGTGGATCATTTTATTTTGGGAGGTACACTCCGTGGAAAATAGGGTTTTTGGCTAGTCCTGAAACTAGTCAAAAACATGTGTTTCGGGTAAAAACATCATAACTTCTTCATAACAGATCCAAATTCAGTGTAACAAAATGTGTTAGTTAGGGTACAGTCTGTAGTATTCTATGTAATATTTTCAAATCAATTCAACAAATATTCAGTGTGGGGTACGCTCTACAAGGTCGATCTCTAGAATAAGCCAAAATTCAACAAGGTATGCCATTTTTTCTATAACTCATTTTCTGAGAGGTTCCAAGTAGTGAAAATTGGAAGAATTGCATGAAACACATTGAAACACATTGTATATCAGTTTCATATCTTTACACTTACAGGTACAAAGTTATGATTACTTCAATTTAGGGTTGTTGACTAATCCAAAACTAGGCATGTGAGACTAAATAAAAGTTTGATGAAAATGCTAGTCTCTTGTTGTTAAAGTTAAGGAAGGTTTGCAGGAATGTGATCATATACAATAGGTCTATTACAGAGTTACAAATCAGATTTGGATGATGAAATTGATGAGGGATTTTGGTTGAGGTATATGGTTGATACAAGTAGTTGATGAGTTGGCACATACATGAGGTGTATAGTTGATGATGTTNACATGAGGTGTATAGTTGATGATGTTGGTACATATTGATGAGTCATATTTGATGAGTAGCTGACACATGATTGGTACATACTTGGTACATGGTTGTATGCACTTGTTTATGATACAAGTTGATTACAGGTTGTTTGGTATAGGTTGGTGCATGATTGATACACTTGTTTATGGTACAGGTTGATTATAGGTTGAGGTACAGGTTGATGCATGGTTGATGCATGGTTTAGATTTATTGGTACAAGTTTACAACGGTATATCTCACAGTGATAGTGTGAAAATGGTTCCATCATTCTACTTCTACTTCAGGGTGGTTGGACAGGGAAAGGACAAGTGGTTGTAGCCACCTTTTGGTTGTAGCCGGAGAACATAGGGGGTTGTAGCCTCCTTCTGGTTGTAGCTAGAGAATTTGGGAGTTGGAGCTTCCCTCAGGTTGTATCCTGAGAAACTAGGGGGTTGGAGCCTCCTTACAGTTGCAGCTAGAAAACAAAGGAAGTTGGTGCTTCCAATGAATGTAATTCTTCAAGAAATATAAGAAAAATCGTTTCATGGTTTTCTCCCGATTTGGGTTTCCATGTAAAACATTGGTGTACTATGTATGTGTGTGTTTGTTCATTTGTTCATTTCTTATTTACTTTGCAGTTATTGGATGATAATGATTCTTTGATATAACACTTGGATTATATGGTTAAAAAGGATTAAATTATTCTATTACTGATTCACCCCCCCTCTTAGTAATCCAATAGGTTTCTCATTTTCACAAAATCATTTGGTGGGTTTAATTAATTAAATTCTTTTGTCATTTTGCATCTCATTTCAAAAAAAAAGAAAAAAAGAATTATCTATCATTTGGTTGGTTTTGTGGAAACCCAAAATTAATATTTTTCTCCTCTCCATCAACTTGAAGCTTCTAGAATTTTAAGATCATATTTGAAAGGAAAATATAAACAATATTTGTTTAAAACGTATAGTTTTTTTTTTTTTTTAAGTAAAAAAGATGGAACCTGTTATATTAGCATAATCTAGGAACAATGACTATTTGCGATGCCAGCTGTCTCACCTAAATAGGAAACTGAGACAACTAGGTATCCTGTGCCATGTGTTTCCCAGTGAACAAAATTGACATAGTTCTGTCCTGCCCAAAGGAAACCAGGACTGTCACATATTAAGTTTAAACTGTATGCCATAAACTAGTTGTAAGATAACTAAAAACTAACTGGGCCAAAGCTTAGTTCAGAATAGGAAAAGAGATTCCTAACAAAGAACATCATTGAACCTTTTAGCCTGTACGCTCATCCTCATCCCCATGTTGTCGCCAACCTTCTGGAAGCGTGTAGGCCTGCACACACATTGGGAATTGCTTCTTTGGAAGAGTTCTAGAGTGAGCCGCAAAAAGCATGTCGAGCCGTTGATAAATTTTGCCAAGGTGAAAGACCTGGTCATCCAACAGACTCCTCAACTCAAAGATGAGAGTGAGGTACCCCGAGTTGGTGAAGAGTTGCTGCTCCTGCTAGTGGCTGTCGACGGAAGCTGGGTGAATGGGCTCTGTTGCATCTTGACTTGCATGCGCCAGGTGGTTGAAAAGCTGGGTCACTGCCTCCATGTGTGCACCAGGAGGGGTCTCTTCTTCGACATAACAAGTGGTGAAATGCTCCTCTAGGCTGTTGGCTTTGGGACCAAGCTGAATGCTGGTGGAGGCTTGTCGTCCGAGCCAAACTCAGTGGGTGGATTCCAATTGTCTGGGACTGTGAACAGAGGGAGCTTGGGATAACTCTGCATGGCGTCCTCCAAGGTAATTTATTCCATGTACGCCATTGGAGGAATTCGTGGTTTCTTTCGCCTTCGGATGGATGCCATGGCCAGTGCCTGCTCAAACTTTTTCTGTCTCTGGCATCGAGCTTCAACTGTGTACCAAGCGAGACCCCTACGCGGATTTCCTCTTGCTCTGGGCATGGTGGAGACCTTGGAGATGACCAGGGTTCCTTGCAAATAGACTACTCTACTCCAGAGCTTCAACGGGACCTCAAATCACTGCTCCAGTGGAATGAATTGTTGTTTCTCCGGTGGAATGAACGCTGTGATGGGAGAATGTAGCTCTGTTTTGTCAATTCCGGTGATAAGGAGGAGGGAAACCGTGACTTCCATAGGCATTAAGGCTTATTGCTGAGTGCGCTGATACCCAATATTGTTCACTTGCATGAAGGGGCTCATCGCTTGGGTATGGCTGTGCTGATCCATGGTGGGTTAATGATTGAGGGGATGGTCTCCGGTGGATGCATTAATACTGTGTCCTAGCATTATCCCACATGGCTCTGGTTTACTACATGGCACCCCATCCAGGGGATGTAAGTCTCTAGTGGCTAAGGTTTGGCACTGAGTGGAGATGTCTGAGCCTTTTGAGACGTGGGCCTCCCAACAGAAGTATTCGACTCCCATTTTGACTGCTTTGTTTGCTAGGAAATCCACTACCCTGTTTGCATCTTGCTTCACGTGGGAGGGTATGATGTTGAGATGGGGTTGGAGGAGGCGGTTGAAGTCTTCTAGCAATCCAAAGAGTCGCTAACTTGGTGAGATTTTTGAAGGGTGGCTTCCGTGAAGAATCTTGGTGATTAGCTGTATGATGACTTGTGAGTCCCCCTCCAAGATAATCTTGTGGTAATATTTATCCATATCTACTTGGAGATCCCTCAATAGTCCTGTTAGCTCTGCCACATTGTTGGTTGTTTCCCCTAGGAAGCCAACAATGAGACCAAGGATCTCTCCTTTTGAATTTCTGAGCACTGCTCCATATCCTGCTGTTCCCGGGTTGCCTTTGGAGGCTCCATCAAAATTTATTTTGATGAAGTGTGCTGGAGGGGGGGACCAGGTGGTTGGGATATTCTGTTGGTGCTTGTGTGTCCTTGGTACTAGTTGATTGATTAGAATGGGCTGCCAGCTTTGAAAAATGCACTATTCCTCTAAGTTGCAGTTGAGGTCCTCTTCTTTCCATGATTTACTTCTGACTGTTTTCTTGATTAGTGAACTGATTTTCTCCCATGTGGCTTCCGACGTGGAATCTTGGGAGTGGAATATTATTTTATTTCGTTCCTTCCAAAGTTGCTAGAGAATGAATCCTAGTAGAAGCTGCCAGATGTGATTCAAAAGTGGGTTGTTGTAGTTGATGTGGTCCCAATTCTCGATTGTTTCATTGATGCTGCTTCGATGTTGGTTGGATTTGCGCATTATTTGTGCTCCCTGGTCCCAAATTTGTTGGATGTAGTTGCATCCATTAAATATATGTTCTTTGGTTTCCTCTTGTTGATAACAGAGGATGCAGAGGGATTGTCCAATGAAGCCTCTTTTCCTGAGGTTGTCCTAGGTTAAGGCTCAATTGTGCACCACCAGCCACAGGAAGGTGGAAACCTTAGGCCAAAGAGCGGGATTCCAGACTTTCCTCCATATGGGCTCCTTGTTTTTGCCTTGGTGGTTTCCCTGTAGGAAGTAAGATTCTTTTATTGTGAAAGTGCCAGCTGTGGAATACCCCCATCTTAGGATGTACGACCCTTCTCTATTGGGTATTTTCCAGCGGTTGGCTTGAAATTGCTAGCTCTGCAGATTGAGATTTTCTGAGACTCCGAGGTGTTGATTAGATATTTTCCATTGGCACCAAGGAAGCTATTGTTCTTGAGGTTTCCAAAGGTCCTTAACCCTCAAGGAGGTATGATGATTGAGGGCTCCTTTGAGATTGGATAGTTCCTCCATTTCGGTCAGGGGTTTGAATTGCTACCAAGAGTCATGCTAGAACATGGCACTCTCTCCATCTCGGATCTCCCAAAAGGCATGGTTATGGACCAAAGTATGATTTTTCCATGCTGTGTTCCAAATATTGGAGCCTTGAATTCGGTTGTTATGCCTGATTAACTGATTATCTAGTGTGAAGGGGGCATGCGTTTGTTTCCACATTTGTGCCCAGGCAACTGTTGGAAAAAGAAAAAAAAAAGAAAAAAAAAAGAAAAGGAAAGAAAAGAGGGCATAAAAGAATTTCAATAAAATCCCCATGCAATAATAGTAACTTGGTCCATACCTTTCAAGCATGGCCAAGTTATTTTTAAATTGATGTTGATAGGGTAGTGAATGAGTTTGGATAAACAGTTTAATCTTATCCAAAGTGTCTAGGTTAGATTAGCGAATAAATCTAGCCAGACTGTCTAATATTGGTCAGATAGCCACAGGGTAGAGTAATTTCTTAACCCAACAATCTAATCTGGGTTAATTGTCATAGGAAGCTAGGTTAGAATATAGGCTAGTTGCTTTGTTGCTTCATTTCAATAAGAACCAGTTTGACGATCAATGTTGCACCATGATTTGGATACCTAAAATGTTGTTTGACTAACCCCTTGCTGGTGTAGATATGAAAATCCTTGGAGAAAAACCCGTAAAAAAAAACTTATCCTAAGTTTTCCAGGCGCATGTATTTTCCGCGCCCTCACTTATGCCCCGATCATGTATCAATGGTCCAGATGATCGCGTTCAGATCTATGGTGGATAGGTCTTTCCGGACCCCCCGATCGTTCTATCTTTAACGGAAGGGGGGGGGTCCAGAATCGCTAATAAGACCCACGTGCATTTGGATGACTCAGGATCAAGTGCTCAGATCTACGATCAGTATTGGATTCCAGACCCCTCGTCCATTCTACCTTTAATGGAGAGGGGGGGGTCCAGAATGTGTCATAAACAGAGCGCATAGATCTGCAGCTTAGAAGCAGGCGCGCAGATCAATGACCCAAGATGTATTTCAGACCCCCCGACTAATCTACCTTTAATTGAGGGGGGGGTCTAGAATGGTATTCTTCTTCTGGCGGGTCCCTCTTTATACGTGGTAGTGATCTAATGGCCCTAGGTCCCATCATCTCCTACTATCTGACAGACCTTCGTCACCTCTGGATGTCACCATCCACCTTTCCTGAAATAGTCATGTCCCATAACTGCTGTTAGTCCTTCCCCCCCATTCGCTCGTGGCAAGCCCCCTCACTATGACCTTTACCTCCAATCGATAGCTGCCACATCATCAATCCGTATCCCTCATTCACCGTCACCTTCCATCTCACACACTAAGTGATCCATTGGCCATTTATTACTAGACGACCTATCCATTAACCAGATGACCTGTCTCCCGCACCCAATGGAAACCCATTTACTCAAAACTACCCTTTTTCTTCCTATTCTCACCATTTACCCACTCATCACACCAGAGAGATTTACCCCATTTTCTCCTTCGTCACAATCATTTTCCCCCACCAACAACCACCCCGCTAACATTGTTTTTCTTGCAGGTACTGTTGCAGTAATGGCGCCAAATTCCAAAGAAGCAAAAGGAGAGGAGAATTCATTTCTCCCGCCTCCTATTGACCTTGATAGGATCCCCCTGGTCAACAAAGACTGCTTAATAGCAGATACAAAGTGTGATTTTGATTTCCCAGACCTTCAATCGTGGCTCAAGGAAGTTTTCCTGGACCAGAGTGATGAAATCGGACTCTGGGAGTCCAACTTACCCCTTTACCTCTTCCCTCAGATCCACCCTTTCCCAGAGTTCGCTCTCAAGTGTCAAGCCCACTACATTCTTGAGCAAAGAGCCATCATCTCCTCATCCAGAGAGATCCTTTTCCTCATCATGCCCGAATCTATTGACCAGATGATGAAAATCCCCCGAGACAACTCTGCATCACCCTTCAACCTAGAAATTCTTACAGAATTATACCAGAAAATGACTTTCCCTCAAAGGGCTCAAATATTCGAGCTTTTCCTCCCCCCATACGCTCAATTTCCCTTGACAAATCCTCCTTATCCTTCCTCCATGTTCTTGACTAAAGGAAACCAGGTCATCTCATCCCTTTGTACTTTGTTAGGATACTATTCTGATCAGTGGGTAGATGAACCCATTTTGGGTTTTCTATCCATCTTCTCTACCGATGAAAATCCCACCACCCAGTTTGACTTCAACACATTCCTGGTGAACAATATTCACGAACAGTTCATGAATTTCACCACGGAAGGCATGTTCTGATACTCATCCATACTGGTGTACTTGTTTGTCTTCTTCGAAGTGGACAAATTCATTTTTTCCATGCAGAAGATGGATGGAGATGGTAGACCCCAGGCAGTGACAACATGGACCTCCTTGCTCAAGCACAACTCCACAGAGTTCAACTTCAAGGAGTTCATTGATCAATTCTACCACCCTGTGGTAAGTATGTTTAGCGGCAGGCCCGAGCCTTGAATAAATGATGAAGTTCAGAGGATCCTGCTTCTCTCGGATAACAAAAAGATGGGGGATTGGTATTTGTACCAAGATTACACCGAGATCAGAGTATACGGGTGCGAGTTGGTACCGTATAAGCTTCCCAAGTATCTGCCTATCAAAATTTTTTCTTTGGAATATATAAGGAAGATAATAAATTTCGATGATATCCATTTTGTGTCACTAAAGAAAAAGCAACAACTTAGAATCAAGGGGCAGATTGGCTCCTTCATCTGCAACAATCGTTGTTGTAGGAAAATATGCCTGCGAACAAGTAGATCGACCTCTAGAGCTTGACCTTAACCCTAGACAGAAAAATGCTTAACGTGGACACTGACTTCCTTTCAAATCTATCTAAGCCTAATGCATGAGAAGGGAGAATAACAGAAGTACCTTTTAATCGTCATTTTTCCCTGCACGCTCCGAGTTGCGCTCCAATTCTTTTTCTCCTCGCTGAGGTCTGTGGACAAAACAAGGTACGACCACTTCCTATTCTATTAACATTAGCTTGAAAACAAATCTATCAATGAATGATAAGTTCATGTAACATCAGACACAAACTAGAAAGAAACAGGCCAAGCTTGTCATATTAATGAGAATAACGACAACAGTACTTACAATCGTAGATGCGAATGCGACAGCTTCGTCAAGTCCTCTTCATCCAACCCTTGCCTGAAAGATCCACAACCTAGATAACAACAGCTTCACTAATCACTTCTCTTTGGCTGACTATCAGTTTCCTCCAAGATCATAAGTTTCATATGTTCATTTCTCCCCCCTTTCCACCATCATAGAGCCTGTTTATATAGATTGAGAGGGGCCTAACCCCTTGAGTTATGTTTAGAACCAGTTAGGAACCATCTCCTTGGATCAGGGATCTTTTGATGAAACCAAGAATTCGAGCACAACTGCCTTCTAATCTCGAATGATCTCCTCCTCATTTGATTCAACGGGCTAACAATTGACCCAGAATAGGGAGCGCTCTCCCAATAGGGGTATCAGAGCGTTATAGCACTCCTGATGTGCCTAGGGAAAGTGCCAACGCTCTTTAAGGTGATCAGCGCTCCTTCAGAAGAGCTGAAGAGTGTTATAACGCTTCTGGATCATGGTGTAGGAGCGCCAACGCTTCTCTAGCAGTATTAGAGGAGCGTTCCCCTTCCAAACCACTGTTTCAGGTCTTCTTTCAGGTGTTAAGAGTTCTTTGATTCCAGTGGATCAGTTCTTGATCTTCAAATCAGTCATATGAGGTGTCATAAGTGCCTCTTTAGTGTCATTATCATGGCATCATGTCTGAACATTGTTTACAACACTAGTGATCAACTTGCGACACTTGCGAAAGCTGTAGGGAAGATGCGACACTTACGATGATTGACAGGGACAATGCGATGCTTAGCAATTTTGACATGTAACAGAATGCCCCCCAAAGTATGAAGCCAGAAGATACAAACTGATGACTGAAATACTTTGCAGACGTTCAAGCAAGGGTATGGACTCAGAGAACCTGACAAAAGCTGCACATCAACATCCAACAAATATCATGAAATATTCCAAAACCCAATGCAGGCATACCTATGCTTGGGTGATCAAGACTTGCAAGATATGGCCGCCAAAAAATACATTGCGGATCCATAATCGTATTGGTGAAAAAGGGTATAACCACCAAAGATACACTGTGGATCTATACTTTGATGACTCATGCAGATCGTAGCCACGAAGAATACACAGTGGATCTACGAGATGACAAAACATAGCCACGACCAATACAAAGTGGATCTATGTAACAATGTATGTGTTCTTTGTCCAGAACTCCTTTGCAACCTGGGCGAAACATATATCAAGGTGAATTACTCAACTCAGGGTCTTCCTCGTGTGATACAAATCTAACCATGTGAATAGATGTTTTGGTGTCGAACATGGTAGAAACCACTTGATTACCATTCAATGAGGTAAACTATTAACAAGTGCGAGGGAGATCACCATTAATGTCAATGATTCCCAAGGTATCCTAGTACATTCCACCGAATGTGAATAAATGAGCTGAAGTCGAACATCCATGGAATCATTCGATCAGAGGTCAATGATGTAAACCTACTGTCAGATGTGAGGAGGCTTGCCATTGAGGCATGTAGGTCCCAAAGTACTAATTAGTTTCTAATTCCACTTCTCAGATAATGTGTTGAAGTCGACAGGAATAGACTCGTCGAGGGAGGGCCTTGATGTATCCCCTATTAATGACATGAAACAGACATAGAGATGTAATTGGTGGATCAAATGGACTTGGAATGACACAGGTTTTGAGGCAAGATATTTGGGATGGATGACTCTCAAGGCGGATACTTCCCTTGAACACTAAGGCACAACAACAAAACATGACATGGACCAAAACTATGCAATGGATACCATGACTTACGTCGGGTGACCCAAAGGAGTGAAAGGAAACTCAGAGGATTGGTTCAGTGCAGAGGTTCAGCGGATTATGATATATGCAAAGTGACAAAGTGCCGTGTTCAAGGGCGACTCTAAGAAATGCTAGATGATGTTCTCAAGAGACTGCTTGGCTTGCTCCTTTCAATTTTTTCCCCATCCAGATAGATGCGTACCTCTTTTTGATTTAATGAGCTCGAGGAGGATAACACATGCTCGATATAACTCACCTTCGGTAAGTTCCTCTTCCTTTGTTTAACGAACCAGAAGAAGTAAGGGTTCGGTCCCATATGGGTCTGTCAATGTGTGTTTTAACGAGCCCAAAGATAGAAAACTCGAAGGCTTTTTGGGATTATAGAGTTTGGAAAAACACTTAAAAGAGAACTCTCTCAGTTCCCTTTTCGTACAGTAGTCCATCGAGACCGAAAAAGGGTTAAATTATCGCTCGAAAGACTCCCTTTCTAACCTTTTAACGAGTGTGAAAGGAAGCAAGATCACTCGACAATATTTTCATATTTAAAGAGTTTGAAAAGGGCTTAAAGGAGACTCCAGGGGGGTTCCTTTTTCGTGTGATCGTGTCTGTACGGGTCCGAAAAAGAGATAAAACTTTACCCAGTTGCGTTCTCATATTGTCGAGCTTGAGAACAAACTAAGACTATGCTCATAAACACGACAAAGTAAAAGATGTATTTGAACTGCCAATAAGCCTGCAATGCCAGAAACTAAAAACCAGGGATTAGTCGATCCATTTTCGCCATTAGAGAAACCCAAAAACAACTATAGCTTATGAAAATGAAATTTTATAAATAATAATTGATTTGAAAAACTCATTTACCATTTCATTTGCAAGGATTTTGTGGAGTGTTGGAGAATCTCAATTGGAGCAAAACTTGTTCTTTTCGCTGCCGGAGCTACGGTTGACCGTTTCGCACACCATCTGAACTAGGTAGGTGTTCGTTCTTTGCTCTTTCAATTGTATGGTTTCAATTTGACCTTTATAGCATGATTAATTTAAAATACAAAGCCCTAGGTTGTCCATTTTTAAACCAAATCGGCCTCCTTCTAAAAGTTAATAAAAAGGGGGGAAATATTCGCGAAAATGTATTGGGAAAGGGTAGTTATGTTGCCTACACCTTAACAAAATATTGAATCGATCATTTTGACCAAAGAAACTCGCAAAAACTTCCCTCATGGGCCCACGCACCCCCTCACAACGTTTTTTATTTTGGTCACATTTTAATCATTGTTCAATGAATGTTTAAGAGCGTGGTGGTTAGAAATGATGATTGGTCACCTTTAGAAGTCATGGGTATTTGTTTTCATGCTTTAAAATGATTTTCAAAAATTGCCGAAATCACAAGAACGTGGGTAATGATTAAAATTTTGAATTTTTGTTTTGTAGATATATTCGGCAACCATGATCGAGTGGAAAGAGCGAGAACATGAGGTGGATGATATAGCTGCTCTACGGAGTCCTCGTACGCGGGCTGCTTTGAGGGCCTGTGGGTTACTCAAGTTTTTCAAACTGCAAAAAATGAAAAGCGAGGTTTTACTTCTTGAGCATATTATTGGTCTTTGGGACATCGTGGAACAAGGATTCCGTATTGGCACACAGCTCCTGACCATCGAGTTGGAGGATGTGTACTTTCTGACCAGCCTCTCAAAATGAGGGGTCCCTATAGATTTTACGAGGCAGAGGGCATTACCTGAGCAGGTGGACGTGTATCTGGCACGTCATTGTGTTCCAGGAGCGAGGTTGGTAGGGGGCAGGATCCCTATCAAGGATGTCCGGGATCTGTCTCTTCGATCCATATTGTTTTCTATCACTAGTGCGACTGGTAGCACTAGTGCTCATTTGGCTTCGAGGTCTCAGGTGGCTTATGGTGTTCAGTGTTTAGAGACAACACTGTTCAACTGGAGTGCAACGTTCCTTCGAAACGTGAAGGAACAAGTTTCTCGATGTAGGAACGGACAAAAGAAGTTTGGCTATGTTTCTTTCTTAGTCTCATTTTTCTTGGAGCGCATCCCTCAGATGCAGCCTCAGGTCGCGTTGGCAGTACGACCAGTTGATGAGCCTCGGATGGAGAGGTGGAATAGCCTATCCCCGAGGTTGGTTTCGAAGTCCGAGTTTCATTTTACCGGTGATTTCTTTGCCTGGTTGAGGCGACACTTCCTCTGGATCGAGGATTTCCCGTACGCTGGCGTGGACTTCAGCGGGAGTATGGATTTGATTCTGCCCGAGGGGGAAGATTGGGACGAGTCTGGTAAGAGACTAAGTTGTACCTTGTCTAGTTTGTTTTTTATGTTTTTGATGCATATGTATTTTTTTGTGTATGTAAGAGAGTGTTTGACAGATGTCTTGTCTTCAATCTCCAGACAGGGGAGCAGTGCGCCCAGTGGATATTCTGGTGCCAGGATGTTGTGGTGGTGCCCCAGTTGTAGCAGACCCAGCAGTACCGGTGGCGGGCCTTCGGGAGGTTGAGAGGAACCTCCAGGGCCTCACGATGGGTATCCCTCCTCTGCGGAGGGGGGACGTG
>CBVK0100364931.1:116-12273 GCA_900067695.1 Picea abies
GGAGGATAACCAATGCACCATAGTGGTGGTCTAGAGTGATATGGACACACACCAGCAGTTATGGGAGTGAATTGTCCCGTAGTCTAGTCTCTCAGGCAATTACGGGAGTGAATTGCCACCTAGTTGAGTTAACTAGTCAACTAGTCTTTAGTTAACTGACTGAACAGAGAGTAGTCAGGAGTTAACTCAGGGAATCAAGGCTAATGCACCACTCTGGTGATTATACCAAGGCAAGGTCAAATTAGCATGGTGATGATCCCAATGTTGCATGGTGACAAAACCAATGCAACATCTAAACTCAACTCGACTAGTCAAACTGAAGTGTCAACTGAAAGAGAATATTCTCCAGGTGGAATATTCTCCCCTAAATTATAGGAGACTAGATAATGACTAATTATAACTAATAAACAAGGAAAAACCTTAGGAAAAATAAATCCTAGGTGTGTGTGAAGTAACTCCAACACATTGACAGTTGAAACTTAGAGCCAACTTGAGGTCAAAGACAGACCTAGTTGGCAGCTTGATAGGACTTGGAAAATCTTCAGTTTTCTCCTTCAAACCGTCTCTTCTCACTTCTCTTCTCCTCACCCAATTCTCTCAAGTGATCAAGTGAACAATGAATCTCTTCCTTACCCTTTTGCCTCCTTTAGCCTTCCTTAGGCCAAACCTAGAAGATCAAGGGCTTAAATTGAATCTAGCCCAAGTCTAATCAATGAATGAGATTACATCTCATAAATCTCATTTGGAAACCCACTTTGACTTAAGTTTCCATAGTTTGCTTTATGTTCTCTAATTCACTTTACTGAAGTGAATTAAATGTCACTTTATCCTTAAGTGACTAATTTCACTTTAGGACTTAAGTCTCCTAAGTCAATGTGAAATTAGAACATAAAGTAAAGGTATGAGGGTAATAGTCTCCCCCTTTGTGTTTAGAGACTCATAAACACAAGAAGGGCACTTTCCAAGGTACCCAAATCTCAACAGGTGGGATTGCATTTAAAGGCTAGGGAATCTCATCAAGGGTGAGGTCAATTAAGCCATCTACAGTTTCAACAATCATTTATGCATTAGTCTGAACGACGTTCTTATTAGTTATCTTCATTTAGGAAGTAATGGAGTGATGGGTAGTATGTCGATTTTCTTAGCATATACCCGATTAAGATGACGAAACTCGTTAACTTCTTGATTAGGAATAGCATACATTGGTTCAGGCTCTACGAAACTAGGATTTTCAAATTTAGCGATAATATCTTCAAAATCATGTTCACAATTAAAATTAGCACCTAAAATAGATATATGACTTTAATTTGAATTATAGTTTGAAAAATCACTATGTAGATTGTCTCTATCAACCATACAAAGGCCCTCCTAGTGCCAAAAATATTGATAGGGCCAAATGCCCCTTTTTCCAATAGTAGGGGTTTTCTCTAGTGAAAAGTTTCAATTAGACCTCACATTGTTTGAAATAAGGAACCCATCTGGATTTTGACCCGACAACTTTCATTGGTTTGGGTTTTAACAATTGTGGCCCAATTTCATATTCTAATCTCGAATCTAATATGCAAAATGCAAAAAATGATTTTATAATAAGAATGCAAATTTAGTCTAAATGCAAATTTAGTCTAAATGCCTAGCTAATGAGCTAACAACTGAAAGTTTTGAACACACAACCAATTACACTTCTACAATTACTTTCAACAAACAATTACTAAGTAAATAATGTAAAGATGCAAGTAACAAGTTATCAATCAAGAGTAGTATGTAATTGAATAAATGGCTATGATTCCATATATAGAGGGAGGCTATAGTCAAACAACTAAGAGATAAACAAGAATGAGGTTGCATCATAAATTAGAGAAAAGTCTATATATATTAAGGAGCATTCTCATAACTATTTCACTAGAAGCAAGCAAAAGAAAAAATTCCATATACAATACAACATTAGAATCATAGTTCTCCATCACCAACTTGGCCAACAGTGGCTTCTCCTCATTAATTTTCTTAAAACGTTTACCAAATTGTACAAGCAAAATCCCCTTTCTCCTTATGCATGGTTGCATTTCTTCCCTCATATGTCTCTTGGCCTTTTGATTTCCAAAATACAAACTCCTTATATTTCTTTATAAAAAACTAAATTCTTCCCTCAATTTTATCTTGGAAATATTGAGTCCAAACTTCATATGCTGACAATAATCCAATAGATCGTAGAAAATTCAATTGTTCAAAAGCCAGCTCATACATAATTAAATCTCAAGATGTTGGCTCTAATCCCTTTTGCAAGATATTAATAAACAAATTGATTAAGTTAATCTCTTTTTAAGGTATTGAAATATACTCCTTCAACCTTGCCTTAGTCAAATTTGGAGCTATTTCTATGACTACTTTCTCCAACGTGATATTATTCTTTGGATCTTCCATGCACTACTCTATTGCGCAAGGTGCACTTGACTCACCCAGCGAAGAAAAATGGCATCTCTACATCACTCTCTTAGTTGTTTCAAATAGGTGGTGTCATTTGCTAAAAGTCCCTTCAATACTATTCTCCAACTTTATGCAAGCTAACTTCCAATTTGTGAATGCCACCAAAGTACAATCAAATTCTTTCTTGTTAATCTTGGGCAGATCTTCAAGAGCTTCCTTTTCCTCCTCTTGCCATTTTCTCAGTTTATGAAAGCTAATCTAAGTTATTTCTTGTAGTTCCTTCTTCACCTTAATTGGAAAAAGTGAGAAGCTGTGAAGAACGATCCTATAAGTCTTGCAATCTTTTAAATAACAACATCTTAGCTATGTTTAGTTCATCCTGCACTTGTGGAGCTTTTCCTTTATCCCTAGATTGCCTTTTGGGAGGCATATTGATAATCTAAGCTTCATCAAGACAGCCATATCAATCATTGATAGTGTTAGCACAAATAACCAAAGTAAATACATAATTATATCCTTGAAATTTAGCAAGTGTGTCAATCATTGTAAGCTTTTGAGGGATGAGTTTTTGTCTAAAATGTACATTTCCAATGAATATCCCAAGTCCTAGGAATATCTAACATGCAAGCCTAGGATATTTTGTCATACAATCAATTTGATACTCTCCCTATATACTCCACTATGATATCGATATTTATAAAATCAAAGGGACATGTATCAATAGAAGTATGAGCATAAGCTTTAAAAACTCCATCCGAATATCGATTATGAGAATCCAATATCAACTATATTATAAAACTAGCTTGAAAGTTGTATTTGTCCAACACAATTCGAATGCCAACTCCATAAAAAATCGAGACCAAAATTAGGGAAGCTTTGTGCCAAGTATCAATATGCAACCTCTATGGTAAGGCCTATGCACAAACTATTTCATTGCTACAACATAAAATCGTGACTTAGAAGGAAATAATCGCTCTAAGTAATGGCGGGTTAACTTGCCCCAAGCAAGTGATATCTAGGGAAAAAAAAGAAATCACCATTCTACTAAATACGGACCTAAAGCATGGGGAAGAACGACTTTGTTGATAGTAAAAGCTTTGGAAACCATCAACAACTTATAAAGGCACACATTTCAAAAAGTTGGGGTTCAAATTCATTGGTAACCATGTGATACGAAAATTCTAGAAAGGGATCTTATCTATCAATTTCTCTAAGCATAGGTGTCGACTTCAAAACCCATACTTTAATAAGTGGCAATAAAATCAAGCCTTGGGTTGGCGATCACAAGACTCTGTGTGCAATTTGGAAGTAACAACACTGCACTTTGCCAATCTTATTTTATTTGAATATTGAAAATGACACCCAACTATTTGCTAATGAAAATAAGTATAAGAAGGTATATAAGAAATAGAGCCAACAACTTGTTGACAGGTGTCAAAGAAGCGCCTGCTTAGCCAATAGGTGTTGAGCCTCTTCCTTAAGTTCCTCGTGCGACGAAAACAATTTATTCCAATCAGTTAGGGTTTGCAAATACTTCAACCAGCTACACACAATGCAACTCGTTTCAAACAATGTGGTCTACAGAAAATTGAGTGGGACACTTTCCCTTTATAACTTCTTGATGCAAACTTCGAAACTTTTTCAATCTTGTGATACATCCCGGCTTGGCACACTTCTTATAATGTTTGGGTCCACGCCTAAAGTTGAGTTTTGTAGCATTATACCAAGCCTTTTCTTCGGTGGTGATATTTACCTCTCATGTGATGCTGAAACTATGCAAACCCTTATCACATCTCTCAAAAACATTGAAACTTGCAATGATCACAACACAAATGCATCCTTTATAACTTTGAACTTTTTCAACCATGCGATCACCAATGTCCTCTTTACTTTCGTTGTGTGTGGAGACTTTTGAATCCTTAGGCAACTCTGACATGGTCACATCCACTATGAAGTTTAATCTTTTGATCAATTGTGTTGTGGCCAAAGTCACTTAAAACTTTAACCTTTCGATGCTCCTATGGTAGTAGCACATCCTCCGCAAAGTTTGAACTTTGCTACAGTTGCAATAGCAAAAGGTTTTCATTGCACAGAGATAAAACTTTGATGTTCTTGACGCGTGCGACATGGTCACGTTCACTTAAAGTTTAATTTGTTGACTAATTGCATCGTGGTTGCACTTTTTACTAAGTTGAACTTTGTAAAAGTCGCGATGAAGTCACATTTCTCGCAAAGTTTGAACTTTACTACAATTGTTCCACGGCTTGACTATCATACAATTCAGCCTCTCCAAAAGTTGCGCCGCGGCGTGTGGTCGTAATTCTTTCAAACTTCAAACATTTCGACATATGTGATGTGGTCCCATTACTCTGAAAGATAGAATTTTTTTACTTGCATGCAACAACAAAAGGTCTCAAAAAGACCTTGATACAATATTTTTCCCAAAGGAAGCCACGTGAAAATATTACCAAGATTAAATCATGGGCCTGCTTAAAACTGTCTTTCAATGGATAAAACCAACAGTGATAGCTTCATAGTACAAGTGTCTTTCAATGAACAAATTGTTGATACAAGATATTTCTGTAAAAGCACAAAAAGCCACTAAGTCATGTAAGTCAAATAACCAAAAAACATTCCCTCAACCGCAAAACAAAGGACATATCTTCATGAAACAGGTTCAGAAACTTAGCATTGAAAATTTAGGAGGGGTCCCCAAGTTCCTGAACTTGGGGAAGTTGTTGGGCTCAACACTCCCAGAACCATAAAAACGACCAACCTGTTCTATCATTATAATGTCAGTTATGAGAATCAATCTAAAAGCTAGCTGCAAAGATTCAATGAATGTTTTAGCTGTCATAAAACAAAACAAACAATCTCGGTCTCACATCTCAGCAACTACTCAACCGACATTATAGATAAAATAAAATAGATCACCCAATGTTGGTTTGCGAGTCAGCAACTTCCTCCAACATATGACAACTTGTATTGAAAATGCTTTGTTGGCAGAAGGAATCCAAACCAAACTATTTAAGAAGTTTTTGTTTGGATTCTAAAACAAATGCATCAAAATTCTAAAGTAAAAATTGAAAGAAATTGGAGCACGTCCATGTCAACACATAAAATTCTACGAATACAGCCATAAGCCAAGCCATCATGGCAAGCATTGATAGTGTTCCTAGATAGATAGCTTCTATAGCTGTCCCTAATTTTTATCATGGTGCTGTAGGATTGTTTATGTCAGAGATGTTTTATGCATGCATCCATCACTGCCCTGTATAATGATTTTATTGGTCCCATAGACTAGCCAATGATGAGAATCAATCTAAAAGCTAGCTGCAAAGATTCAATGAACGTTTTAGCCGTCATAAAACAAAACAAACAATCTTGGCCTCTCATCTCAGCAACTACTCAACTGACATTCTAGCTAAAATAAAATAGATTGGTTTGCAAGTCAGCAACTTCCTCCAACATATGACAACTTGTACTCAGAAAATGGTTTGTTGGTAGAAAGGAATCGAAACCAAGCTATGTAAGAAGTTTTTGTTTGGATTCTAAAACAAATGCATCAAAATTCTCAGGAAAAATTGAAAGAAACGGCAGCACATTCATGTTTTAGGGCATTTGAAAAGTGGTTCAACACATACGATTCTACGAATACAGCCATCATGGTAAGCATTGATAGTGTTCCTAGATAGATAGCTTCTATAGCTGTCCCACCTTTTTATCATGGTGCTGTAGGATTGTTTATGTCAGAGATGTTTTATGCATGCCTCCATCACTACCCTGTAAGTGATCTTGTATAAACCTAATGGTAAACAAATTTACTATTTTTGAGAAACTCCCAAAACAGAAACGTCGGAAAGCAATGAAAAGAAGCATGTCTTTAAATATTAACAATTACTACAGTTACGGTAAAGCAGCCTAAGTAAATCCATCTTTGTGATATAAAATCAGAAGCAGAATCGCATTAGAGTATTGAATAAAATTATGCCAGGCAATGTTAGTCAATAAACACATGTATAAACAAAATGTGAAAAATGCATCTTGAAAGGAACAAGCCAAGCTAAAAGGAAACAAAAAAGGCGTAGCTTGATAAAGGAACCCTGAACAAATGAAGAATATAAATCAAATCAAATTACAGCTAGATGGTAGCTTTTGAGGACTGAAGTGATATATTCCACCATTCATCTCCCGCTACAAGTTTCTGTAACTGATAATTATACTAAATTTTGAAAACCGATATGGAACATACAAAGCCTGCTAGCTTTCATAGGCCCTGATAACCTCCTCCACATCCATTTCCTCGTCCTCTGTCATTCCTTCGTCCTCAAGATCATCTTCTGTATCATCTTCTACATCTTCCTCGAGATCATCTTCTGTATCATCTTCTATATCTTCCTCGAGATCATCTTCTGTATCATTGACTATATCTTCATCTTTGCCCTTAAGTCTTTCATATCCATTGTAACAATCTCCTCTGTCAACAATCCCTTCTTTCTTGTAATCACCTTCAGTGCGAATTTCTGCACTAACTGTATCTTCATCAGCGTCTTCATATGCCAATTTGCCCCGTACTCTCCTCCTCCTCTCACCCATTAGTGCTGCAACCTTGTCCTTCCAAAGAACAAGAGGGCTCTTCTGGATCAGCTCAGATCCATCATAAGCAGTCGTCAAAAACACATTGAATCTCGTCCCCTTCTCTGAGACATAGAAGATCCCAAAATGCCGGAGGAATAGTCTCATCAACTTCTGAGGCAGCCTAAACTCCCTACGAAAATGGGTAAGATGGTCTGTCACAAGCCTCTTCTCTAAAGTGAAGCTCAGCATCTCGTGCAGAACCGCAACGGCGCGTTTCCCAAACTCCTTTGATCCAGGCACCAGGTCGCTCGGATTCGCATAAGGAGACAAATACGGCAATGCTTGGAATTTCTTAATCGCTTCATAATGCCTCCTAATCCTCTGGAACCTCGAGGGGAACCTGACTGGAAAAGGCAAAGTGATTAAACCTGGAGTAGAGTTCTCAGCATTCACTGCACCTCCCTTTGCTTTCCTCTCTAATTCAGTGAAAGCCAACGAAGGATCCCATGAAGTAAGCTTCAAGTATAGACCATCATTTCTCTGGACAACTTTGAAAAACTCCGGAAACTTGTAAATCCACTCCCTTCTAAAATCATCTGGCAGACCAAAGGACTGCTTAAAATGAGCTATTTTATCAACAGGCAATTCTTTATCCACAGACATCATCAAAAACCTCCTGACATAATTAACTGTCGTGCTTTCGTACTCTTTCTTGATCTTCATTTCTTCCTCTAGCAATTCCTCAGCGGCTGGAGTGAACCCACACCATGTAACCCCTCTTGGGTCTTTGTACAACTCAAATATCCCCGAGTATTTTTTCACAAATTCAAGAACTCTGTGATGGTTGGCAAGATTGATCCGGCTCCTATACCCTCCCAGGCTTTTCATTGTCATAACCTGTTCCGGTTCATGCTTTAAAATCTCCATAACAGTCAATACTTTATTAACCGTTTTCTGTCTCTCCATGACCAATTCGAAGTCTGACTCTCTCTTGTTCCTACTCCTCCTCTGCACCTTCGCACTCTTGGACATGAAACGTTTCTGGCAAGGCCATAATTGATATCTAAATGGATCCTCTGTATAGTCAATAGTAATGGCAATGGCAGAACCAGTTATACATCTGTGATTTACTGCAGCGCATCCTACATTTTGCAAGGCAAATGCGCATTGCATTGCCTTCCTGGATGCCATTTTTTCTAAGTAATGGTGGCCTAGGATTTAGGGTTTATGATATATTTCCATAGTTTCATGAACTGGGACCTCATGATAGCAACTGAAAAAAAAACCTATACAGAAAACGAAAAAGAGAATTGCAGAGGGCTACCAGAGTAGTTCCAGGAGGATGCCATGCTGCTCGGCCTGTGCCTCGGCACCTTGATCGTTCTTCATCGACGGAGCTGAAACACACAATGTTTGGGTTGTTACATTAATTAGTTTTGCTTTTAACATTTACATTTACAGGGTGTGATGTGCATAACGATGGCAAGTCTTCCTACCGAGTGGCATATGGAGGTTGGAATCTCCTTCAACGTGAACACTTCTCACTTCTCATTACATGCTATATCAAGCTTATGTAAATGGGGATAAGTTGTGAGTGGTATCGTTTCTTGTAATCTCTATAAGGTCGGTCGGTTGTAAGCATGTAGTTTCAGTACGGGGAACAGTTAATGTAAAAATCATGAGCTGTAAATATGTTTTATTTACTAGTGAATGAAAATTTTAGGGAATGTTTTGTTTTTTCTTTTTAAATGTAATGTATATTTTTAAAAGTTAAAAAAGTTTATTACATGTACATTGAAATTGTTTTAATAATTATAAAAGAATAATTGTAGACAAAGCAATATACTAGAAGAGATAGGTTAGGTTAGGTTAGGTTAAGAAGTCTAGACAATTCTTTCCTATACATAACACGTTTTTTTTTTATTTGGTAATTATGTAAAATTTTATTGTTTATCATACAATCCTAAATGTCATTGGTTCTTATAAGGATATGGGAGGATACGATAATAGGTAATCTTCGTTTATTTCAAATTCATTTTTAACAAGTATAAAGAATAAGTTATTAAAGTCTTTTATGATTTATCCTGTTGGGAACAAGATGGGAAAAAGTTGAAAATGAAATGTGGTTTGGTTGGAAATGTTTACATCTCCAAACTGATTAAGAGGATCAACTCTAGATGTTATTCTCTTGTTTTCGGGGAGCAACCCTCATTAACAAAGTAGTTAAAGAGTCTAGGTGATGGAAAACAAATAGAAATCCTTACATGGTAAATTCAGGATACTTTTCCAAGTTAGCCACCTAAAAGCTACCACTAGTTTATGTGGAAAAGTGGATCAGATCTACAAACAAGAAAGGGCATAATGCTTCAATAATTTGGAAAGCAATGAATCTAGCATTTCCTTTAATAGGAAAATGGCTAGTATGGAGGATAAGGAATGAGATGAGAATGATAATTGGCTATGATCCTTAGGTTGGAAATGTTGAGGGTTACAAGTTGGCATATAGTTTAATTGAGTTACTCCATAGGAAAGGTATTTTCTTCTTGAACCAAGTAGCTTATCTAGAAACAACAATTATTTGGAAGCAAGACGACTTACTTGGGTTGGAAGGGAGCGATGTTATAGAATAGGAAATATATATCACAATTCTCAAATCCAGTCATGTAAGAATTACAGATGTTGAAGATGAAATCATATGGGGGGGGGATTAGGCAAGAGGAAATGACACTCCTAAACTGGGCTATTAGGATTTATGTGTATTAGAAGGAAAGGGGGATTTGGTTTGGTGGTGAAAGAAAATATGGAAATTTAAGTGTCCATTAAAGGCTCAAATATTTATGTGGTTAGCTCTCAAAAATAAGGCATTGACATGGGAAAAATTACAAAAAAGAGGCATGAATGGGCTTGGTTGGTGTATACTTTGTAAGGAGAGTAATGAATCCATTGATCGCCTTCTTATAACATGTCATTTCACGGAGTTGGTATGGAAAGAAATAGAGAGACTAACATGCTTAAGGGAGGTTTGGGGAGGTAATTCTATAGATGAAGGGTTACACAATTGGTGTAACAATCATGCTGTAAAAAATTACAAAGCCTTAATTTTGATCACAACTTGGGGGATCTGGTTAGCTCGCAATTCTTAGATCTTTGAAGGTAGACATATACCTCCCATTCAATGTGTTTTTCAAATTATGACCATACTAGATGGATTTAAGCGATCTACAAAGGACAAACCACAAAGACATATCTCTAAGGAACAAATTGATAAGAGAGATGCATGGGCATACTTTGATGGGGCGTGCAAGAGGAACCCCTAGTATGTGGTGCAAGAGGTGTGATACACCTCAAGGATCAAAATGTTATCACTTTCAAAGTTAGTTGGGCTTGGTTGTTGCTAATATTATCTATCAAAAGGTTTCCAAAATCTTCAAATAGTTGGTGACTCCCTAGTCGTGATCAATTCAATGAATGGAATATATGAATGAGAAAAAAAATTACTGCATCCTATTTATGAGGAGATTCAACTTGCTCGGGTAGCCTTTAATATAATTTATTCTCAACATGTGTACAAAGAAAAGACTACTAAAATTGATGGACTTTCAAAAGCTAAAGTACATTTGGATGCAGGTGTTGGATCATTCAGGAAAAGGTGGATGGATAATCCACAAAATATCATAATGATCCTTTCTTTTAATTACGTGAATGATATATGATTTTGAAATCTTATGTAAACTTCAAGAATCGGTCTATCATTGCTCAACTATACACAGACTATTTAGACTTTTAATAGAGATCATTTATGATCTTCACTTTTTATATACGATCTTGTGTTTAGGATCCTTTTTAATATTTTTGATGGAGAAGGTTATATACATGACCTACGGTTATATGTTCTCTCCGTAAAGGGAGCTTTTTGAAATTTGGTTTCCCATTCTGTGAAATGTAATTTTATTCTGTATAATAAAATTACAATTATTTATTTATTTATTTGAGGAAAAGAAAATAATTTAACGTGTTTTATTGTGTTGTTTTTCACTTTTGCAATAAGTAACATAGTGTACCTACCAAGCCTTTAAAGGTTGGAACTAGGAAGGCAGAACTTATAGGCAGTTGGTTGTTAATTTTTTAGTTTTGGATATTCAATCAAGGTCATTTATTGAAAAGGGTATTACAATGTTATCCACTTTGACCATAGCCTTTTCTAATATAAATTTTAATTGTTATTGTGAAAAAAAAAAGTTAATTGTAACAGAATAAAGTATTCCATAAACATTTACGTAGACCAATTTAACGAGGTATATATGTGTAGTATTTTTTATGATAAAAGTCAACTAATTTTTTGAGGTCAAACACCTTCCCTCTCTTACACACACAAGGTCTCTACACTTGTTGAAGTTTGAACTTAGATTGTTTGCATGGTGGCGCCCCATTGTATCCTCTCCTCTTGCGTGGGCGTTTTTATGTTTTCTAGTAACTACCACTATCACAAATGCTCATTATGTACATTTTGAAATGATTTTTATGACTCTAAAAGCTCATCTCCACTCCATTAATCTTTTTCATGTTTTCTAATAACTACTGCTATAAAAAATAACATGTGTTAATCAATTGGTTTGTAAATTAGTCATCCAATTCAAATAGTTGTCATCTTAGACTAGCCCTCAAGTCGTTTTTTTTTAATAAAACGTTTCCTTTCTATTCTATTAAAAAACAACATTTATATGCATTTTATACAACAAAAAATGTGGATTGTACTCACAGTTGCCATGAGCAAAAACTAGTGTTGCCTTTAGGGTCTATCAAAACCTAGAATTTCACATGGGCATACAAACAAATAACATACTAACTGGGAAAAAAGGCTAACAAAGTGCATAATCGTATTGCCATGGGCCTGATAACATAATCAAATGTATGATGGTAAAATCGAGACAATAAAGATCAACACAAAGTCAAGTATTTGTAGTGGATCTTATATCGAGTGTGTTACACATCCAAATCACTCAACTGGATAAGTGTCGCACATGCCTCTCACTTGTTGCAAGTGTCGCAACTCCTGTACAGCTTGTCGCAAGTGTCGCAAGTTGACCACAGAGTGTCGTAGATACTGTTGAATCATGTTACCTGAATGACGACACTACAGAGGCACTTGAAACATCTC
>CBVK0100364933.1:0-10667 GCA_900067695.1 Picea abies
TACCATTTCTTCTACTCTCAGAAAGTATTTTCCAACAGTTTCATCTTCCTTCATCTTCAGTTGTTCAAACTATATTCTGTAGGTTTGAAGCTTAGCATCCTTTACCTTCTCATTACCCTCATAACTGTTAATGAGTTTGTCCCACATTTCTTTGGCAGTTCCTAGGTGCATAACTTTCACAAATTCTGCTTCTGCAAGCCCACTCAAGATAGCATTCATCGCCTTAGCATTGAAGCTAAATTCTAGTTTGTCATCCTTATTAGCTAGCACAATTGGCTTTACATAACCAGTCTCTACCACATCCCAGAAATCTACACCTAAAGCCATTGTGTAGGTTCTCATTCTAACTTTCCAGAAGGTAAAATTTGTTCCATTGAACAGAGGGGCCTTATTGGTTGAGTTTCCTTCATGGCTTGACATGTTTAATCTCTAGGATCTACCCTTAGATAAAAGGGGCCGGCTCAGATTCCAATTGTTGGACAACTGAGAGGGGGGGGGGGTGAATCAGTTGTTACTGTGCTTAAACAATTATGATTCTTTTAAACTCTTTTCTGAGACACTAAATGATGATCACAATAATGCAGGGAAATAAACAATGGCACATTCAGCATCAGTCACATATATGAGAAACACAGAGACAAATATTTCCTGAGGAAACCCATACAGGGTAAAAAACTCTTTTTCTTTATATGATAAGTAATGGTTACAATCTTTACAGTATCATACAAATGAGCACCAACTCATAATGAGGCTACAACCTCATTTTTGCAAGTTGCAACTTGTTGAGAGCACCAACTCTCTGTTTTCTCTAGCACCCACTAGAAGGAAGTACCAACTCCCTAGTTTCTGTAGCACCAACTAGAAGGAAGCACCAACTCCCTGAGTGTTTCCAGCACCAACTGGATGGAAGCACCAACTTCCAATCATACAGGCACCGACCTGTATAACAGAGAACAAGAGTTCTCCCTTGCACCACCCTGCCACCCTGGTTTCTCTGGATGCAACCAGATGGAAGCTACAAATCCCTGTGTTCAAGCACCCACTTGAACCTCTGAGGACAACAGTCCTCCCTAGCACCTCCCAACCACCCTGGAATATAAAACTTTGCTATAGAAATTTATTACAGTGATATGGTGTTCAACGATAGCTTTCCAATCTTATCACTGTTTTGTTGCATTTCGTTGCTGTGTTTGCCTCATTGCCTTTCTGCTCACATCACTTGCGTTGTCTGGTCTTCTTCTTTTTATGGTCTGTGTGCCATCTCCATTCTCTACACAGTTCCTCTTCTGTGCTATTCAGCTGCTGCACTCTGATCCTTCTTCACACCTGAATCACCTTTACCAACAACAATCACAACAACCTCCAACAACAACAACAAATCAATCTCTTCTCTATACCATGTAATTATAGCTTCTGTGCACCTTGTGCATGCAATGTTCACCATGCCTCTACATGCATACTCTGCGTCGTTATCCTCCACCTCTCAAGTGCTCTATCTGATCATCATCATGACTCTTGAGCTTCTCTGGTGGTTCGCCCCACGTGTCCAACATCATTGGGTATTATGCTGAGATTGCTTAGCCTCTTTGGTAGTTGAGACTCTTCATCTTCTCTGTGACAATCGAGCTCACCTTATCCATTTTAGTTACAACCTCAATCCCATCCAGCTGTCAATCGCCTCCACGAGTCATTTTCATTCTACTGGCAGATTCCATGTGACTCTTCTGCTCCTTTGGAAATCACACTGAGGTCTCTTCGCATCCTCTGGTAGAAACCATCAATGGTTACTAGCAGTTTCACTGTGTCGTGCAACAGTAGCCCTCCGATCTTGTTCAAATTCACTTATACCGTTGGATTAAATTTGAAGGGTATTGTCGTTATTTACCTGTTTCGCACTTTCGCTGCGAACTTATGATCTTCGTCGACCCTGATCGACGGTTAATGATCTTGATGAATCAATGGTCTTGATCTCATCGTGATCTCACATCTCGTCATTCCTTCTATGGAGATTCTCGTCAATCCAAGTCACGATAGGAAAGACTCAGAGATGGGGCTTAGATCAACGTTCCACATCTTTTGGTGTGTTGACGGTCAGGATCTTTTTGTGATCTCGCATCTCGCTGATCCTTCGATGGAGATTCTCATCACTCCAAGTCACGATAGGCGAGACTCAGAGATGGAGCTCAGATCAACAGTCCAGATCTTTTGGTGTATTGATGGTCAGGATCTTATCGTGATCTTGCATCTCGATGTTCCTTCGTTGGAGATTCTCGTCACTCCAAGTCGCGATCCGCGAAACTCCGAGAGGTGTCCATCTGGTGACGTCACAAGTGGATTGACATGTGTTGAATACTACCACATGTCACTTTGATTCATGACTTACATGTGCCTGAAATGTTGAATCAGTCTGACACTTTTCATTACCTGATTGTGCCACGTGTCCCTAGCTGACGTGGTCTGCTGTCATGAGTTGGGTCGATGGTCTAGATCATATTCTCAATTCAATGGCTGCGATTGAATCGCGATATTGCATATCGTTAAATCGGGGTTCTTGATGTCAAGAATCTTTGTCATGTCCAACTCTCGATCCTCGATGCCTCTCCATTGGCTGGAATCAATGGTCCAGATCAAAGCTTGATTTGACGACTCAGATTGCATCGTGATTTCACATATCCTGAAATCGGGGTTCTTGATGTCAAAATTCTTTGACATCCCCAACTCTCGATCCTTGAAACTCCAACATGGACAGGTATCAACGGTCTAGATTCAACCTCGATCTGACGGCTCAGATTAAGTCACGATTTTGCATATCGCGATTACGCTCGCTTCTCCTTGTTCTTTAAACACCGTATAGGTTTTCCTTGATCCAACAGTGGTCGGACCCTGCGCTCAGATCTTACACCTGAGATCTATTCTCCTCTTCAGCACCCTCTACTTGTCTTTCTTCAGATCTGATGGCCCTCATACTGTCGAAAATTTTGGATGGGATCCAACGATCAGCAACGCTTCTCCTCCAAGCTTACACATCCTTCTTACTTGGAAGAATTTCAACTCTGCGCTAATTCCTCCTGAGCCTACGTTGTTCCTGTTTTTCCATCGATGCACATTCTGATTCTGCCATCTTCACTATTGTACTTGCCATCAATGACAAGCATACACTACCTGTTAAGTATTTGCCAACAAATAGGGTCCTGTTCTCTGTTACAAAATAGTTAGTCTTTTGTAGTTGTTAATCATTTTGATTGGTAATTCTGTTTACATAATGAGTTTATGAAAGTGTGATAGTCAGAGACAAGTGCTGAAGATTCCTACTTCGGGGAATAAGGTCCTGTTCTCTGTTACAGAATAGTTAGTGTTCTTTGCAGTGTGTTGAAAGGTTCCTTTTTCCTAGGTTGTTGTTTCTTAATGTAATCCAGAATTCTTCTGATAATTATTTTCCTTGAATCTTGAACTCTGCAATAGATAGATTGCTTTCACTGTAATTCAGAGTAGAACTTCAGTCTGTTCAAAGCAAGGTGTGATTAGTGTAACTTTTACTACAACTTTGGATTTCTTTTGAGATTGATCATATACAGTGTGTGATTTCCTTTGAAATAAACAGACTTCCCTGGGTTGACAATTTATGTGACACTTGATTGTTTTAATTAATAAGAAATTATAGTGACCAACATTTTGGCGTCGTTGTTGGGGAAGGCAATTATAGATTTCAAAAGAATTTACATTTTTTTTTTAGATGTATAGATTGCATGAGAGGATACGGACCCCCCAAGGAAAATGACCCTATAGGTGGCAGGGGCAGAGGAAGAGGAGGAAGAAAGACTTTTATCGACCAGATTATATGAAAATCTGAATCCATTGTTCCTCAACGACCAAGCTCTTAAAAACCAAAGCCTCAACCTTCCTTTCAAGCGAACTTTGAAACAGAGACAGTTGAAAAACCAACAGACAACATTGAGGATCGAGCAAGTGCAGTAGGGGAACAAACAAAAGAAACCATGGATGGATATAATGAAGAACTGCACCGTGAAGAACAGGTAGGTCTTGAAGAAGAGGTAAATGATGAAAACTCTTTTTCTACCTTAGGATTTCCTATTGGTGATCTTCCTAGAGGAGTAGCTCCCATGAAGAATATTCCACTTTCAGATTTACCTAACTTTCATGGTTTATCTTCTGAAGATCCTGATGAATTCCTTTTCAAGTTTGACATATTATGCAGAAGTTATGATTACATTTCCAATGCTAAAAAATTAAAGCTATTCCCAACAACATTAAAGGGAAATGCATTAAGATGGTTGGAGGTCATGTAATCACAACATGGGATCAGATGAAATAGAAATTTCTGCACAAATATCAAGACTATTGCCGAATAAGAGAAAAAATAGAGGAACTATTCAAGATGATACAGAAAGAGGATGAAAATATGGAGGACTTTATGGAAAGGATATAGTATAATCTACAAAGATCCAGTCACCCCGATGTAAGTAAAGATATTCTTAAAACATTATTATTAAAAGGAGTAAGGGATGGATGTCTAGATATGTTGAATATGCTTGGATAAGAGGACATATCTAAAGAATCATATGATGAAATTGTTAACCTCTGTAAAAGATTTTCAAGAGGAGCTGCAAGGAATAGATCAAACAACAGGGATACCACATTTTCAAGAGTTCAAAAATCAGCAAGTGGAGGAGCAACAAGAGCCGAAATAGGTAATCTACTTGAGGAATTTAAAACTGAAATGTTAAGTTCCTTTGCTTCACAAATTGACACCTTGCATATTAAAAAGAAACAAGCCGAAGCATAAGCAACTTTTTCCATATTTTGTTCCAAATGCAGAGAAAAGCACCCAAGAAGGGAATGCCCATTGGACAAAAATCCAATTTGCACCATTTGTGATAAGGATCATGAAACTCAATAATTCCCTTCTTTACTAGGAATCAAAGTAGCATTACAACCAACTGATGAAGAAGTTGAAGTTGTCTATCTATTGACACAGAGAAGGAAATGGCAACCACGAGACAAGGTATGAATCCTAATATGCCATTTACATCTTCTAATCGTTGGAATAATTATTCTTCTTTTAGTCAAGCAAATTACCCCCCCTTTAACCAAATGCAATACCCACCCTCCAATCAAATGAATTACCCACCCATGCAACAAACAAACCCTCCCTATGTAGACCCAACAATATGGACACCTTGGCCTTCACAACAACAACCTTACCTTAACCAACGAAATCCAAATTTGAGAGGTCAACAACCCCCATTCCCAAATCAATTTCCTCAATTTCAATCATAAGTTCAACAACCACTCCCTTTACCATCAGGTGCTCCATCGAATAATCAAATCATGAGGCCCCAAATACTTGTACAACCTAACCCTAACCCAATAATAAGGTTGTGCAGTGCATTGACATTCAAAACCAGCCTATACTTTCTCTTTCCCTGCATAATGCAATGATATTCATTTACGATCTAGGAAAATAGTAGAACCTATCATTGATGATGTTACCTCCTTTGATTCCAATAAAGAAGAAATAAAAAAGTATGATTTACCTAAAGAAGTACAACCATCCTCAAACACTGTTGTTGAACCAACATAACCACCATTCCCTGAGCGTTTAGCTTTGACTAAAAATCCTGAGCCACCTGCTTTCAATCTTCTAGGAGAATTACAAAATCTCTATGTCAAAATTTCAATATTACAAGCACTAAGAGACGTACTAATTTATGCCAGAACTATGCGAGACATCTGTGTTAAGAAACCCGGTAGGAAAACTAAAGATCCCCTCACAGTTCATGTCATGGGTGATTTGTCTGCACTAATGTCAGGGAAATCTCCCCTAGTTAAATATGGTGATCCCGACCATCCTACTGTCACAGTGAAAATTGGAAAAACAATAATCCCTCGAGTTTTGGTCGGCTTAGGTGCTTCTATCAATATTATGACTCTTGAAACTTCACAACTATTACAACTAAAGAATGAAATCAGAGATACCCCAACCATTCTCGCATTAGTTGACCGTTCTATAATCAAATCAGAAGGATTTATTGAAGACCTAATCATCTCAGTTGAGTCCTGGAATTATCCAGCTGACTTTGTGGTATTACAACCTAAAACAAAGTTGGGGGGTCATCCTCTAAATTTGGGTAGGCCTTGGCTAGCCACAACAGATGCCTTTATCAGCTGCAGATCTAGTTCAATGACAATTTGCAATGGATATGAGACCAAACAGCTTACCCTCTACCCTCACGCTAGACCCTTGATTAATAATGACAATTCCTTATGGGTGGATTTTGATGATCAAACAACTCAACCTATCTTGACTATCCGACAAGCCTTAAGCTTTAAATATGCCACTGAGGATGAAGTAATTAATAATTTTATTTGTGAACCCTCCTCTGTGACTCCAGAAACACATAATCAACTAGCTGCACTTTTGGAGTCAGATACCTAGGAAAACCTTAACTTTGAAGACCTACCTCAAACATCAGCTACCATCTCTTCTAAAAGTATACCAGTAGAAATTGAACCTGGCAAAACACTGAATATAAACCCCAACTTGACAGTTATTGAAACACAACAATTAATGAAGTTACGTCTTGAACATAAGGAAGCATTCGCATGGGACTATACAGATATGAAGGGAATCTCTCCTGAATTATGTACTCATCGTATCTATATCAAGGAAGATTGTCAACCGATCTACCAATCTCAACGATGAATGAACCCTAATTTAAGAGAAATTCTTAAAGAGGAACTTAAAAAATTTCTTAATGCAAGGTTTATATATCCTATATATGATAGTGAATGGGTTTCCCTATTGGTAATAGTTCCTAAGAAAAACGAGAAATGGAGAGTGTGTGTAGATTATAGAGCCTTAAATAAAGCCACTCAAAAAGATCACTTTCCGTTACCATTCATTGATCAGGTGTTAGATAGTTTGTCAAGGAAGAAATTCTTCTCTTTCTTAGATGGTTTCAGTGGGTATAACCAGATAAAAATTTCACCCCAAGACCAAGATAAGACCACTTTTACTAGCCCATGGGGAACTTTTGCTTATAGAGTCCTCCCATTTGGACTATGTAATGCACCAACAACCTTTCAAAGAGCAGTTATAGGAATCTTTTCTGATATGATGAATGACTCTATGGAAATTTTTATGGATGATTTTACCCCTTATGTTGTCTATTTTGAGGAAGCAATACAAAATCTTGAGAAAGTACTTAACCGATGTATACATTCCCACCTCTCCTTAAGCACCAAAAAAATTCATATGATGATGAGTGAAGGAGTGGTACTTGGACACTTTATTTCATCTCAAGGAATTCAGGTAGATCCATCCAAGATACAAGTCATTAAAGACCTTTCTATTCCCAAAACCCAAACAGATGTGAGAAGTTTCTTAGGACATGCTGGATACTATAGAAGATTTATCAATTTTTTTTCCAAAATAGCTTCTCCTTTGTTTGTGTTACTTATGAAAAATACTGAATTCAAGTGGACTAATCTTTTCCAAGAAGCATTTGATACACTCAAACATCAGTTATCTACAACTCTTATTCTAAGAGGACCTGATTGGACACTTCCCTTTCATATATCCTCTGATGCTTCAGATACTACAATAGGAGCTATCTTAGGACAAGAATAAAATCATCTCCCTTATGATATCTACTTCATTAGAAAGAATATGAGTCCTGCTGAACTTAACTATACAGTTATCGAAAAGGAATTTTTAGCAGTTATCTATGCTATTAATAAATTTCGACATTACATCACTGGCTATTCTACTTTTGTCCATACTGATCACTCAACTATTAAATATTTAATGAACAAATCTATCACAAATGCTCGAGTCACCAGATGGTTACTATTATTACAAGAATTTGATATTACAATTGTAGATAGACCAGGAAAAGAAAATGTAGTTGTTGATTTCCTTTCTTGGCTAACACCTGATGATAATACTCTAGTAGATGATTCCTTTCCTAATGAATATCTATTTGCAGTATCTTCTCACTCACCATGGTATGCAAACATCGCTAATTATTTGGTTGCAGGAAAGTTACCACCACACCTATCCCATCGAGAGAAAAGAAAAATCATTCAATAAAGTGCTTGGTATAGCTGGATAAATGGGTGTCTTTTCCACACAGGACTTGATCAAGAAATTCGAAGATGCATTAGAGAAGATGAGGTTTATGATTTATTAAAAGATTTTCATGATGGCCCTTGTGGAGGGAATTTTGCTAATAAAAGAAAAACATAAAAAATTCTCAGGATGGGTTGTTATTGGCCCTCACTTTTTAAAGATGCAAAGAAATATGTTCGGGCTTGTGATAGATGTCAAAGAACGGGTCAACCTAATCATAGAGATGAAATGCCATTAAACCCACAGGTAGTACTCGAACCATTTGAAAGATGGGCCTTAGACTTTGTAGGACCCAGTAACCCTCCATCCAATCAAAAAGTTTATATATTAGTCTGCATAGATTATATGACCAAATGGGTGGAGGCTAAAGCACTCCATAGAGCTACTGAAGAAGTTTTTCTAGATTTTTTATCTGAAGATATCTTTATCAGATTTGGAGTGCCTATAGAATTAGTCACAAATGGAGGACCTCCTTTCAGCTCTCATGGTTTTAAAGCCACCCTTCAAAAATATCATATTCATCATAGAATGACTACACCATACCACCCCCAAGCCAATGGACATGTGGAAAGCACAAATAAAGTAATAGAAGCCATTCTCACAAAAATAGTGAAGGAAAACTAGAAGGATTGGTCTCAAAGGCTCCCTGAAGCATTACAGGACTACAGAACTACCTGGAGAAATACTACATGATTCTCCCCCTATGAATTAGTTTATGTAAAAAGTGTTGTCTTTCCAGTGGAATTTGAAATCAAAACCTTAAGGACTGCTTTAGCTGTTAACCTTGATTTGACTGATGCACAGACAACGAGGTTGCAACAGTTTAATCAATTGGATGAAAAAAGATTAGATGCCATTCACCAGACAACTATGATTCAACAGTGAAGAACAAAATGGCATTATAAAATCATCAAGCATAAGCAATTCCAAAAAGGTAATTGGGCTTTATTGTATGATTCTCAGTTTAAATAATTTCAAGGGAAACTACGTACAAGATGGATAGGACCTTACGAAGTGGAAACTGTTTTCCCC
Source organism: Picea abies (assembly GCA_900067695.1). Taxonomy (NCBI): domain Eukaryota; kingdom Viridiplantae; phylum Streptophyta; class Pinopsida; order Pinales; family Pinaceae; genus Picea; species Picea abies. The sequence continues at coordinate 9,185 of CBVK0100364933.1, forward strand.
AATGGAACAGTAAGGCTCCTCATAATTGATGACTCTAAAACACCGTTATTAGTGAATGGTCATCGGCTCTGTCTGTACCAGTGCCCCATTTCCAAAGAAGATTTTAAGGTCACATGTGTGGAAGATTCACATTATCTCTTTTTAGAGGAGCCTCCTGCCCCTCATTGCAATTAGTTTTTCTGAATCTAATTTCCTTCGTATTAAATTAAATTTCTTTTACTAATAATCCCTGTCAAGGAATGACATGTTACAATTGATTCTTTTGCAGATTCTTGATCTAGAAAAGGCCTACCAAGAAAGGACAATCTTACTACAAGCAGATCCAAGCTTCATTTTGTGAAGCATTGCTCCCTCTTTCTTCAATCCATTCATCTTCACTCCTCAGCAACATTTTTCCCCATTTTCCCCATTTTTCCCATTACTGAAACACCACTGTTTAGCAACATTTCTCCCATTTTCCCATTGTTGAAACACCACTCTTCAGCAACAATTTCCTCATTTTCCCCATATTTCCCATTGCTGAAACACCACTGTTCAAGCAACATTTCTCCCATTTTCCCCATTGTTGAAACACCACTCTTCAACAACATTTTCCTCATTTCCCCCATTGCTGAAATACCACTCAACAATATTTTTCGTCATTTTCCCATTGCTGAAACACCACTCTTCAACAACATTTTCCTCATTTTCCCCATCTTTCCCATTGCTAAAACACCACTGTTCAACAACATTTCTCCCATTTTCCCCATTGCTGAAACACCACTCTTCAACAACATTTTCCTCATTTCCCCCATTGCTGAAACACCACTCCTCAGCAACATTTTTCCTCATTTTCCCATTGTTGAAACACCACTCTTCAACAACATTTTCCTCATTTTCCCCATCTTTCCCATTGCTGAAACACCATTGTTCAACAACATTTCTCCCATTTTCCCCATTGTTGAAACACCACTCTTCAACAACATTCCATTTTCCCCATTGTTGAAACACCACTCTTCAACAACATTTTCCTCATTACCACCATTGCTGAAACACCACTGCTCAACAACATTTTCCCTTATTTTCCCCATTGCTGAAACACCATTTCTTCAGTAGTATTTTCCATTGTTAAAACACCACTCTTCAACAAACATTTTTCCATTCTTTTCCTGTTGCTGAAACACCACTTTTTCAGCATTTCCTGTCAATAAAAACATCTTCTTCAGCTCTTTCTCTCTCACTTCTCCTATTTTCATACTACATTTTGTCCTTTCACTACCTTCTCTCATGATTGAACAAACCCTTGATACATTTTCTCTGAAAGTCTCTCCCATTGTCATTGCAGATCTATTATGGACAGGCAATATATTTTCCGAAGTACAAATCAAAGGTAAAGATGAGGTATGTAAAATTTATATGTAAATACAATTGAACTATGGCTAATGAGAAGATCCCAATTCATTACTATCATTCACTTAAAGTCACTATTTTATTTGTAGTTGGG
>CBVK0100364934.1:0-12265 GCA_900067695.1 Picea abies
CATAGAGATGGTTAAGATACTGACCTCCTCCATGAAACTCTGATGTCCATTGGCCTCCATCTGACTATAAAAATTCTTCTCTCAACCTGAGGATCTATGAGGCTCACATGAATGACTGCTATGTCCATGTTTCTTATCCTGGATGCACTATGTTTTAGGGATTGAAGGTTTGACCCCTCTTCCAAGGTCACTAGCAAGTACCTCGTGTCGACCTAGTGCAATAAAACTTCCATGTGGACCATACTCTGAGTCAATGATGATAAATATACTTGTTTCTAGTGGATTCCCTATACAATGGTAGGATAATGGGAAAGGGGGTTAGGCCTTTAGCTAGGAGGATGAAGACATACCATAGGGTCATGCCTAGCATGTTATTTTTTCTATGCAGACCCTAGACCCAACCCATATAAATCACAAATGTCAAAGTAGTTGACATGGTGACCCAAAATAATTTCTCCCATAATTTCCTCAAGAAAGATACAGGAACCACCTTGTTATTTGTTGGAGGTTTGTCAAACACCATAAACCATCTATTCATTCAGTTATCCCTAAATTGTGGGTGGATGCACCAATCCACAAAAATATTTCTCTTGTTGGCACGTGGTTGCAGTCTGTATCTAGGATCAATAAATAGAGACACCAAATCTTGTTTCAAAATATTCAAGTCTCTGACTTGGTTTTTATCGAGTCCAATCCTGTAATACTCGAACATCCTATACTTGTATTAAGATATGTTGGTTAATTAACCTTGGGCACTAGCAATGGAAAATATAATGGTGTCTAATGAAGTCACCAATGAAAATTGGGTAGGCTCTCTTGTACCCCTTAAGTCATGGAAAATTGATCTCAAAGTGGCCAACCCTTCATCTGTTTCTGTGTTTATGTTTGGTGTTTTTGATGGGTTAGTGTGTTCTTCTCCTTCCTGCGGTTTTATTGGGTTTTGATTGTATCCTGGTTCCATCTTGGTTATTACATTGCAATTTAATAATGGATTTCATATAAATTAGGTCATTTTTTAATTAAATTAAAAAAATTACAAAAATCATGCAAATAAATAGTTTCATAAATTAAAATAATCATAATAATCATAATAATAAATACATACCTAGTTTGTCTTTGAGACAGTGTTAGTATATTATACCAATTCCACAAGTTTCTTCTTCTTCAAAGGTGAGTGGAAGCAACCTAAAAACGACATCATTGTGAACAATCTTAAGTAATTGTAACTTGCATTCATAGTTTAGAATATGTTGATATGAAAAATTGTATTTCCTTCACTATTAAACTTTACTAATAAATATATTACCTTTCTTAGAAGATCATGCAAAGGCCCTTGTAAGACCTATTGAGTCCTCAAAATAGACTCTTTTTTTCACATTCCTATCCTAAAATTCCATCCCAAGCCCATATCTATGAACCAGTTGTACCTTATTTTATTCCTTTTTTCCATAAATATCATGATCATGTACAAAACATGTGTATTGAAGGATGTTATAGGTAAATTGTCCATTGTATACTCAGTTTTGTTCATCCTTATGGAAATTTGAGGTGAAGTTTTCACCAACTATTACGATGAATCTGAAAAAACACTCACACCAAAATATCGATCAGAGAAGTCTTATAACTGAAATACGACAATCTTATTAATGGGATTATGGGTTTGGGTCCCATCGTTCATACCCAAGTAAAGACCACTTGAGATGGATACAAGAGTAAATGATATTATGCTATATGATTCTTGTAACTCCCCCCAGTTTCAAATGATTCACATCAAAACGGAAAGAGAATTAGTGAAAACGTTTATAGTCGAAAATTATGAAAAATGCCATAAAATTTCTATAAATCAGAGAGCTAGAGTTCGAAAGATACACCCCAATAAGTTGAAGCAGTCAGTCAAAAAATATGAGGAAATCATTGAGTATGAATATCATCCTATCGTTACTCACATTCTCATCAACCGGTGGAAAAACAACTGATATTGCGGATGGGGTCCTTTTATATTAGTCCTGGACCAAAGGAGTTATTCCGGTAGAAAATTCAATGTGCATACCCAAAGTGCAAAAATTGTGTAATAATAAAGAGTAGAGTATGGTTTACACAATATATGAGTATGTTGGAAACAATAGCACGTTCGACAAAGAAACAAGAGAGTGTAAAATGATAGCACGTTCTAGCCGGAGAAGAAACCCTAAGACTCAAATCAGAGCAGATAGAGGAGTCAGACTGACGAAGGACTGAAGATTGCATACAGATGTTTTATTCATGTGGGATGAAGGGAAATTCTCATGGAGTTAACAAAATTTCTATGATACCACTTTTAGGATAGGTATGGAAGGAAATGTAACTCTATTATTGTGTGATTTTATTAACGTGAAACTCAATAAATATACTTCATGATCAGTGACTCTTTCTATTACCTAAGACTTTACATATTTACAATTTTATTCACAAGTAATCCAATCCCAATGATTATGTGTCAACAATTATGTATAAATGACTTCAATGCCCTTGAATATTGTTATAGCATTAGAGTACAATGGTAGAATATTCCACTATAACTTGAGTATATGCAACAACCTAGAAGCCAAATATATTAATAACATGTAATTTAGAAAGGTCCGAGAAATATTGTGGCACCTAAGAGGCATCCATCCGAGGAAAATTCTACCCTTCTAGCCTTATCAAAATGAATGAAGTATTGTTGGAAATTAGAACCTGNNAAGTATTGTTGGAAATTAGAACCTGTGTGGGGAGAGTAGAAGAACGATGTCCCCACCACTTGAGCTTGGTTGGTTTCTTACTATGGAAATTGGAGTTTGACATTTTTAATATACTACTATGTTTGTGGATATATATATATATATATATAATCACTGAATAAGGAATATACAATTTTTTTGTGCAATCATTTTGTGTGTACATCACTTCTTATTATATTGGTTTATTCCCTAGTTTATTTTTATGGTATCATCGTAGGACTGGGATAAACTCTATCATGAAATAACCCAGAAGAATGAGAGCTTATCAAAATTAACCCTCATAGTTGTAGGATAGATACAATATATTAGAAGAGTAACATATGTTTATGTGTATTTATATCAATGTGGTTTGTAGAAATAAATATGTGTTATTTTTTATTGAGTAGAGTTGTATGGAATGATTGTGTTTTGTGCATAATCTTGATCTCAATGAACAAATTTGTGCTGGGAAGGATTGTGTGTTTAAAAATTGAATATTTGTTGTAGAACATAGTTGAAAGAACAAATTGTTCGCATGAAGGGATCCACGGTAGTGTAGCTATAGCTGTAATGGGGGTCAAAGAGCCCATAGTGATAATAATGAATGCAATTCAATGTAAGGTGGACTAGATCAACTAAATTATTAAATGATATCCACTATAGTAGTTATATATATAGTGTGAAAATAATAAATGTAAGACCACTTCTTAGAAGGTTCCTCCTCTAGAATTGTTTTAGGTGGTTGGAAGGACTATATAAAGGGGTTGAATAAATATAATGGGAGACAAGAAGAAGAATTATTCTATTTGGAGCATATATCTCATTACGAGGTTTCCCCCTCGAAGAGGCAAGTGAAGAGAGGATCCCTTCGATAATAGAATCCATTGTATGGTATTTCCCTACCTCAAGGGTTTTTATAATAATAAAGTTAGAGTTTTTATATATTTCCTCTGAATATTCTATGATGATTGTATTTGTATAACTTTGGTACTTAACAATTGGTATCAGAGAACTTTCTTCAACCACAAAAGGGGCAATTTCGTTTTCTCTCTATTACCTTTGCATATTTTTCACGAAAAAAAAGAGAGGTTGATGAAACTCTGGACAATTCCTGTATATTTATGTTTTTAATTTGTATAAAGTGGTTTTATATCCAAGTTCCTCTTGGAAAAACAACCAATTTAAAAAAACAAATCATCCAAAATGGAGTCTGGTAAGTGAAGTTATCATCATTTTAAAATCTATTATTTATCATGCTTTTTTCGCGGACGAGAACATGATTTTTCTTATTTTTGTAGTACACGAGGACAAATTTTCCCAAAAACATTACATATAAAAGTTACTATTTAAAAAATAGTCCATTTTAAAACAAAAAAAACTTTCAAATCAGAGCTCCCGAAGTGAAGATATAGACGATTTAAAATCAACCATTTTCTAGGGTCTTCATGATGGCAGTGAGACTGCATTTCTCATAAGTTTTCACATGGTGATAAGATTTCTACCATATCAAACCCACTGGACAGAAAATTTCAATATATTTCTTTTTTTAATTACCAACTAATATAGATTACAATTTTGTTAGACAACCTATTAGTTGGGAGTTCACCAAATAATTGAGTCTTTAAGGGCGCTTTAGAGAGGAAAACGTTGCACCAGTGTAGGGCGCTTTAGATAGGAAAACGTTGCACTGATGCTTGAGAGCTCTACAACAATAAAAAGGGTAAAAACGAATTTTACAACGGGTAATTTTTTTTTAATTTAACCCTTTTATGGTGTGCTCAATGAAACTAGATGTGTGATCTTTCCACCTTCATAACTTTGTTGAGCATTTCGAAACAAGATGTTCTAGGCTTGATCCTAAGGAAGTCTAGGAACAATTTCTAGTGCTAACACATATGATTGAGAAGCCTATACATATAGGACGTAAGCCCAACTTCCTTTGTATACTTTGCAAAGGAGATCACCTTACTCGTTTGTTCCCTGCTACTGTGGTAGTACAAGAAGCGTGTTCCTTGTCTAGTGACCCTTTGGGTTCCAAGTCGTCATTCATTTCCCAAACTTCTTTGGTTGATACAACAGTCATGCTGATGCAATATTCATCCGATAACACTCCTATTTTGGGGAGTGATGTGTCTCTTGACCATGTTGTCTCACATATTTTTCAAGCAACGGTCATGCCGATGCAATCTTCGACCGACACCACTCCTATTTTGGGGAGTGATGTGTCTCTTGACCATGTTGTCTCGCATCATATTCAACCAATGGTTGAAGAAGTGGTCATTCCAATGCAATCTTTGGTTGATCCTGCTCTTCTCTTGGAGAGTAACAAGTCTACATAAGTGACATTGTCGATGCAATATTCACTCAATCCCACTCTTTTTTTGGTGGGTGATGCGACTTTCGACCATGTCCTTATCATTTCTAGTTTTGTACTTTCTAGACAATGGAGCATTCCACTCCCTCCAAGTCCTAGGGTGGTTTCCTTTGATTGGAATGAAATTTTAGAGCCTCACCTTCCTTCTTTTGCACCCTTCTAGATAAGGGGAATTATTTGATATATTATAGATGAAGGATCCTCTGCAAGTATTTTATCCTCCTCAGCTTGGAAATTTTTGGGTTCTCCCAATCTTGTGTCAACTACTTGTGAGTTTCTGAATTTTGACATAAGTCTTGCACGGGATCCCTGGCCTCCACAATGATATGCTACTTAGAAAAACATCCTTGAGTATTAGTTAAGCTCTTTTCAAGAATCCTTAAAGATCAAAATATTGTCAAGTGAACTTGTCTCTTTCACACTCATTAAATGGATTTGAAAGGATGTCTATTTGGTATAAGTTTAAACCTTTTTCTGACCAAGTAGACTACTTAGGAAAAATGAATACTTCATCCATCATTGGCTAGAAGAGTTCTCCTAGGTATTATTTTATACTTTTTTGGGCCTAGGCGACTAAATCTATGAAAAAGGACATTCTTTGGACTTAAGTTGTAATCACATTCCATCATCCTTCTTGCATTATTGAGCCTATTTCCAGTTCTCACTTTCTCATTATAAGCCTCTTACCTCAGCAATTTGCATCACTAGACAAGAAAATCCTTCTATATATCCTTTGCATCTTGAAACCATGTAGCCTAAGAGGAAACATTTCCCCAAGTTTCCATTCCTTGCATGCACTTCCTTGAATTGAGCATAGGTGTGTTCCACTATTTGGAGCTATTTCCTTACTTGTGACACTCATTTCCCTTCCTATATCATAGAATTGATTTTCCTATGAAAAAAAATAGACGAGCAAGAAAATAATATTATCTCATATCGACAGTAGTCGTGTCACCTTTGAACAAAGAACATACTTTTGAGTCCACTGTCATCCAAATTTTTGGTTTAGCATGACCTTAGGAAGTTGAGATTGTTTATTAGATTTTACTCCTCCAACTAGTTATTCTTCCAGTCCCCATGGAGAGTTTGTTGATGCCTCCTGCATCATGAAGTTTTATCATCAAGTATATGTAGCCTGAGTTATCCATTTGTCTCATGCTCTTGTTCAAAGGAAGTCTATAATCCTATATCGACCATTTCTCCAAACTTTTGACTTTGCATGTTAGTCATACCCTCAGTATATCTCAGAGTCACTTGAAGTTGTAGTCCTACCATGCACCCTAGTCCTAGTTTCATTAAGGGTAGGTAACCTTGAACCCAACAGTTGACATCTCCTCATTGGTCATTGATTGGAGGATTTCCCTTGTATTCAAAAGAAATAAATATTTTTGCATTGGGATTCATGCAGTGTCTTGGATTCCATTAGCCTTATTGGTGGTTTCCTCTCCTTTGTCATCAATCTTTCTTATTGGATTCTATTCAAAGGGTCTCTTTCGTGCACTACTTTCATCTAGTGCATACAAGATATGCACATGGTCAATGGTTCATGAACATCCTATTCATACAAACTCCTCCTAATCATCAAGCTATTACTATGTGCCTCATGTTGAATGATGAGAGATTCCCTAATGCTCTCCTTTCAGTGGGTCTCCTTCCATCGACTTCAACTCATCTATTCTAGAAATGAGACTTAGAGTCTTATGAGTACCTAGAGTCTTGTAGTCATCAATGGCAGGTTCTTCTACCATCAACAATTGGGAATACATCAATGTCTCCTTATCGATGAATTATTCAAGTGTTCGACCCCAACACCCTTATTCACACTTGTAAGAATGTACTTGGTGCCTTGATACCTACTTTCATTATCAGTTGGTTGTCTCACATTTGTTAACAATATACCTTAATGATCGATAATCAAATGAAGCCCCATTGTATTCCGCCTCAAATCCTTTATTCACATGATGTATACTTTCACCTTCGGCGGATAGTGCAAAATACCTCCATCTTATAGTAGTAGCATTCCTAATTTGTTGTTGTCTTTCATTGGACTAGTACCTATATGACTTCAATGATCATGGGATATCAGATTGTACTCCATTGTATACAGATATATTCATATTTGTTTTGAGATTGTATTCCAGTATGCCGTGTTCATGACTATGACATCCTATTTCATATGTTTGCTTTGTATTTCCTATTCATGGTCATGAACAACTATTTGATATATTTCCACTTGTATCTGCAGTGCAATTCAGATTGGAAACCATGTGTACAAAGTCATTATGGATTGTAATATTCTCATGAGTAACTATCACTTCTAGATAAGTCTCCATTACTCCACTTATGGGAATTATAATGTATTTCAGCCATCACAGATACTCCTATGACCTCACACATTAGGGGGCATCTGTTACATCATATTTTTCCTCACCCCATGCAAATTACTTGGATGGCCTTTCCATTCCCCTCTCCACACTTGAAGTCCCATTTTGTACCTTCCAGAGCCAAAAAAACATATTTTTCCACATATACGTGCCCTATCATTTAGAAAACATGTGTATACGCAGGTTTCTCCACTACAACCCATGTACATCTAGTTTGGTGCTAAAAATTGAAAATTATGTCATTTTTCCATGACATGTCATGAGATCCATGATCCTTGAACTTCCATATACTGGAAATGCTCCAGCTCGACCCTTCAGTTCCATTTGAAGGATATAAATTGGGCCATATCCAAGCCCTGAAAAGGAGATTTAACAATTAGACTTTGAGAACAAAGACACTCTGGAGGAATTTCACTTCATATTGAGTATGCATCCCTTTTTCCTTGAAAGTTTGAACCCCTTGTTCATCCCCCAAGCTCTTCCTTCTAGGTGATGGAGAACCTCATTGTCTCCTTTATATGATCTTTCCTTTGGAGGAGGATTGAAGTGGTGTAGGCCCAACTGGAGGGACTTAGTTTCTCGGCTCTGATATGTGGTGTTACAGAAGTTTTTCACAAATATACTTTTGCTGATTATTTTAATAGAAATACTTTCGTCGAATTGATATATTGAAAATATTTGAATTATTATTCCATGGGCATATTTGTCATGTGTTTTAATGGATTATGATAATCTATATGCTAACATTATATGATCATTATATGCTTGAGTATCTTGGTTGTTGAGGACAAGTTGCAACTATATACCTTTGAGTTATGTGCTCAATGGTGGTCTTCATAAAACATTTGGAAGAGGTAGGCTATTGGCCTTGTCTTGTTATCATTTCATTTATATAACATATTTTGGATTAGAGTTGATATCTGTGTGTCATTCTATATGTTTTGGTCTACCCCATGCCATAGAGATATTTTCCTCGTAACATGGTGGGACACCTTTGATCAGAATAATGTAAAGGAAGATCCTGATAGTGGGATGATTTGTATCAACTCTTGAAATATGTGGATGAAGCTAAGGAGCCTTGAATTTTCCTAAAACACTACAACCAAGTGTTTTTTTACTTGGATGTGTTAGATAGGTATTGGTGGTTTGTATTAAGAAATGACCCTAGATCAAAACATATTTTTCAGAACAACAATGTTATCATGCCAAGGAGGGAAGATAATGAGGGCGATGACAATAGAGAGTGGTATGTACATGTTTTGTTTTATCATTAATACATTTTATAATTGGAATTTTATATAATTGGTTAGATTTGCAAAGGTTTTTACACTTAAAACTATTTCCAATTGTGAAAACCTGAAAAAAAGTTAAACCAGTTGAACCTTTAATGGGATATGAAATTCTACTTTCTCCATATAAATTTTTATGGTGTTGATGTTAGGATATTTAGACACTTAGGAGTTAGTTAAGATATACTTGGTCTAATGTGTCATTAGGTAAAAGTGTGTTTCTTAGTGTGTTTCTTTAGTATGCATTAGTATGAATTTGTATTTAGGAAATCCGATGGTCACAATATGTTCCTGACATATAGTGATATGATGATTTATATTCTCCACAATCTTAATGACCATTGATATGTGGATTAACACCTGATTGGTCCATGATCTCTATTTAAAGAGAATGGAGGGTCATTTTTCAATGATCGATTGTGAGAAACTCTCTTGTAAAATCTCTCTGTAATCTTTTTCTTTTGCATTAATAAACTACTCCAAGTGGTCGCGTTGGTTGGGGATGTGGATGTTTCCCCATAGGGTTTTTACCATGTTAAAACATCAGTGTGTTGATATTTGATCTAGTTTTTTGAGTGGTTATTGAAGTTATTCATCCTTTGTTGGAATACTTGTGTTGTCAAACATGGTATCAGAGCCAGTTTGAAGACCCTCTCATGTTGTATATCGAGATTGTGAAGCCGAGTTTCCTCATATCCATTTTCTACCATTTTTGTACATTTTTGGGATGAGAGGATTATTCCATTGTGTCTGGAGCACTCATTTCAGTCAGGAACGCTTTTCGTTTCACTCGAAAAGGTTTCCATTTGTCCAAGATACATCCATTTGAGTTAGATCCGGAGGTATAAATCCTGAATATGCATTTTTTAAATTTTTGCAAAGTATTATTTTGGTTTTATTTCGGTTTTATGTTATTTGTTTTTAGGCTGCTACTCTTTTAGATCTACATATTCTCTTTGCCCCACTCCCTGTGTGATCTCATAAAATCATAAACAAATAGGAAAATGTGCATATTCTAGGTAAGCTAACTGAGATCTAACCTTTGTTGTCATCGAGAAGCGAAATTTTTTTCTTGTGTGAAAATAGTTTTTTTTTTAGCACGCTCTCCAAGGCCGTCTTAAACAACAACAACAAAAACAACAATCCTCTTGCTAAACAATACAATATGTTTTGCTAGACCATTTGGTTAAAAGTTTCCTTATTAAGTAAGAGGTCTTGAGTTCAAGTCTCTATTTTTGTTAATTTTTCACTTCAAGTATAAAAGTGAATCACTATAAGTAGCTTTAGTATTTTATTTTAGAGTTATTTATTTTGCATATAGTTTTTCTTTTATAAAGTAACTTTATTGTAAAAGTGATCCCCACTTCTCTTTATAAAATTGGGTCACTTCATAAAGAAACTTACACCACCACATGGTCCTTTGGTTACCGTTTATGCCTTTTTTAAAAAGGGCATAACTTTCACATCTGAAGTCCGTTTTTAGTCCTGTTTTTTTTTAAAACCTCATAATTTTTTGAGATATTTCCATCTAGACCATCAATTTCAGTTTTTAAATCCATATTATCTACATATTTAATATGGATTCTTCTAGTAATATTTTGCTTACTAGCACCAACTACTTCCAATAGAAATCTCATATGGAGGATTTACTAAGAAGTAAAGGCTTGTACCAGATTACCTTGGGAAAGGAAAAAGAACCCATTGATGCTGATAAGAAATTCAAATGGGCTAATAGGAGTGACAAAGCATGTGGACTAATTGAAATGTTCATCTTTCTTGATTTAAGGTTCCACCCTAAAGAAATTGATGAACCCGATGAAGCTTGGGAAAATATTGAATCCTTGTTTAGTAAACTCAATATTATTTGAGCACAACAGTTAGAAAATCAAGTATTGAACTTAAGTCCAAATGATTTTTCTTTCCTTGGAGACTATCTATCTAAGTTTAAAACACTCATAATTTTATGTGAAGAATGTGAGATAAAAATGGAGGAAGAGCGTTGCATCTATCTTATTCTTTCTAAGCTAGGTAGTGCATATTTTGTGTTTGTATCTACCTTTTATGCCATGAGAGAGGCTCTAGGGAAAAAATTTCAAAAACCCACTCTTGAGTCCTTTTATGTTTCTTTTATTAGAGAGGAAGATAAGCTTGCACAACTTGGATTGATCAACATTGCAGGTAACTCCAACAAAGCCTTAGTTGCCCAGCAGGAAGATAAACTCAAGCATCCCAAGAAGCAACATTATCACAACGACAAAAAGAAACATAAGGGTCCCAAACCCACTCAGAAAACTTCACCTCCTAATGGTGACAAAGGAACAAAATATAAAAATAAGAAGACTGATAGACATTGCAACTTTTGTGATAAATATGGTCATGATGAGTCCAAATGTTTCAAGAAGATGGCAGCTTTAGAAGTAGCGATGAAGAAGAGAAACATAAATATTGATTCTACTTCTTCTTCTTCTTCTCATGGACATGCACTTTCTACTTATGGTTTCTCCTTCAATACAACTTCTACTTCTACTTATGATGAGTGGATTATTGATTTTGGAGAATCTTATCACATGGATAAGGATAAAGACATATTTTCTTCTCTAAATGAATGTAACACCAAGAAAATATTTGTTGGTGATCATAGATCTCTTACTGTTGTAAGAATTGGAACAATTCATGTAGATAATGGTCATTTCCATGATGTATTATGTGTTTCAAGTATTTCTTGTAACCTTCTATCAGTATATCAAATCACTCATTTGAGGTGAAGGTAAAACCATAGATTTTTCACCTCACCAATTTGTAATCAAGGATCTAAAATATCCTAAGCATGTTCTTGCAACTGGAATTGTTGATGATATTACCAGGTTGTACAAGTTTGACAACTTTGGGTCATCATCTTTTTCATTAGTTTTTGTTCCTCATAGCAATGACTTGAGAAAAAATTTGCATGAGAGGTTTGGTCATCTAAGCTACCGCTCATTGCAACAACTATGTAATCAATAGATTTTGACTGGTCTTCCTCCTATTTCATGCAGAGATGGTGTTTGTGCCAGTTTTCTTCTCGAAAAACATCATCGAGACAGTTTTGAGAAAAGTGCCTCTTGGAACGCCTCGGTCCCTTTGCAGCTTGTTCACAGTGATTTGTGTGGTCCACTTTCTTCTCCTTCTTTTTTTGGTAGAGAGTATTTCTTGACTTTCATTGATGATTTTTCCATACATACTTGGGTTTACTTCTTAAAACTTAAGAGCGAAGTTTTTGGCCTACAAGGCCCTTGTAGAGAAACAATCTGGACATCAAATTCAAAATTTGAGAATAGATAATGGAGGAAAATATGTGAACAATAATTTTACAAGTTACTTCACTACACATGGCATCTAAATGCAACACATTGTTCCATATACACCACAAAAAAATGGTGTTGTTGAGAGAAAGAATTTGTTAAGCCCTAATATTGGCTCATTACCCCTTAATTGGGGCAT
>CBVK0100364935.1:0-12264 GCA_900067695.1 Picea abies
TTGGAGACACTACCTTGTTGGAAGAAAATTTGAACTAAAGATGGACCACTGTGGACTACATCACATATTTACGCAAAGCGACTTGAACGCGTGACAATGACGTTGGTCGGATTTGCTTAGAGAGTAGGACTTCAATATTAATTACATAAAAGGAACAATGAACCAAGTGGAAGATGCATTGAGTCGGAGACCACGCATATTTTCCGTGTTGCCTCTTCATATGAATCTACGTGAAAATATTCTAACTTTACAGCATGATGATGAATGGTACAAAGAGGTCAAGGGTTTTATCAAATAAAACACAATGATGGTACCAATATTTGAAGGATTTATGTTTGACGACGATGGATTATTGAGGTTTAAAAATCGGATTTACATACCACCGAATGACGAGTTGAGGAGCTTGATCCTAAGCAAGACTCATAGAGAAGTATGCATGGCTCATCCGAGAGTCACGAAGATGAGGGAGGACCTTACACCCTTATTCTTCTGGAAGGAAATGAAGGCAGACATAGTCAACTATGTGGACAGATGTCTAGAATGTCAGCAGGTAAAGGTTGAACATAGAAACCCAATGGGATTACTACAACTGCACGCTATTCCAGAATCGAAATGGGAGATTATTTCGATGGATTTTATTGTTGGATTTCCACTAATGGGAAATGGGAGATTATTTCGATGGATTTTATTGTTGGATTTCCACTAATGGAAAGGAGACACGACTCGATTTTCATAGTAGTAGACACTCTGAGAAAGAGTGCTCACTTTATTCCTTTGCGTACAATGTATTAGGCACCTGACATAGCTAGAGTTTTCATCAGTGAGATTGTGAGGCTGTATGGCATGCCTAAGAGGATTATATCTGATTGAGGATCGATGTTTACTGGGCAATTTTGGATGAGTTTCCAAGAGGCCCTGGGAACCCTACTTAACTTCAGTATTGCGTATCACCCAAATATTGACAGACAGACCGAATGAATGAACCAGACCTTGGAGGACATGTTGCGCATGTAAGTGATGGAACAACAAAAGCATTGGGAAGAATTATTTCCACTGGTGGAATTCACTTATAACAACAGTTACAAAAGCACCATTAAGATNNCCACTGGTGGAATTCACTTATAACAACAGTTACAAAAGCACCATTAAGATGGTGCCTTTCGAGTTTCTTTACGGGAGATCGTGCCAGACGCCTTTGAGTAGGGATCAGATTGAGGATAGGGTCATGGTGGGACCATAAGAGATCCAAGAAATGGAAGAAAAAATGAAAACAATAATACAAAGGATTAAAGAAGAACAGGATCGACATAAGAGTTATGCTGATGTGCACTGTGTCGATTGTAGTTACCAAGTTGGTGATTGAGTCTTCTTGTTGGTAAAACAGTATAAGAGTCCGATCAAGTTTAGAAATGGAGATAAACTCTCTCCTAGGTTCATGGGACCTTTCGAGATTGTGGAAAGGAAGGGACCTGTGGCCTATTGACTAGCCTTGCCTGATTATTTGAGGTGTATGCACGATGTTTTTCACATATCTGTTTTAAGATATTATATTAGTGATCCTACACACATTATTGACATGAGTTCCTTGTAGGTATCATACGAGGTAGTGCTCTTGGCTGAGCTGATCTCTATCCTGGATCATCGTGTTTGATAGATGGGACGTTGAACAGTAGATCAAGTCAAGGTCTAGTGGGACAACTATATTCTGCACTCGATGACCTAGGAGGACGCATATGATATGCGCCAACAGTATCCATTTTTGTTTGATAGATAGACTTATGATACTGTGATACCCATTATTTCAGCACTTATACTGTGAAACTTTAGAACGAATTTTAGACCAAGAGGGGGTGTATGTAACATCCCACTCTTGCGCATGCTGAAAGAACTTATTCTTTGAGAACACTTTCTCACAAGTGATCCAGATTATTATACTATTAAACATTTGATTTTGATTATGAGGCGTTAGGGGTTGATGACATGTTGTTTTGCTGCATTGACTTAGACAGGTGCTATTAACTCATTTTTACTGAGTGTGCAACATTTTGGATCTTGAGGATGCAGAGGAATTGATGGAACCCCTTGGACTCTTGATCGAGTCAGGGAGTGAACCATTGGGGTTGATTTTTTTATATGTGATATTAGTGTATCTAATTAGATGATATGATATGGATATATTTCTGACATGATTCGTTGATGATGCAGGTTGACGATAGCTTGTTGACCAGAATCACAAGTGGAGTAGATGGGTCATGCATGACTACTAGAGAAGTTGAGGGAGAGGTGTGGACAACAACCCTACCACAACATACTAGCAATCCTGCCCTGGCTCGAATTGTAGGTTAACGACTACCTATTTCGAGAAGACAAACAATGTCATGAGGGATGACTGCGACAGTCGCTCACGATGACTCTAAGTGGCATGCAATAAGGCAGGGGCCTTATTCCTTAGAGGCCCTTAGTCTCCCAGAAGATGACTTGGTGGAATATTGACTCCAGGGTTTTTGATATCTACCAAGTCATTCAAGAGGCGAGTGGCACCCTTGGAGCACGTAGTGCATCCTGAAGAGCACGTCGCGCAAGGGAAACAAAATGACGCCAGTGGCACCCTTGGAGAACCTAGTGCATCCTGAAGGGCACGACACATTGTCAATTAATAAATGGGTGAACCTAGATGGCCCTAGGAAGAATAACGTGATAAGAAAAGTTTAAAATTTTTTCCCTAATAAAATGTCTCCCAACCTCGAAAATTAAAATCTAGGTCTAGGTGAAACTTGCGGTAAAAGAAGAATATTTGTATAAAATAAAAAATAAAATATAAATATATAATAATGATAATCATCATTAATCTTGTGACAAGAAGGGGGTAAGCAATTAAATTGATTTATAAAAATCTTTTGGGATAAAATTTAAAAAAAAGGGGAAATAATTGTTTTACTATATTATGCTAATTAAAAATTTATTCATTAAAAACAAAAAGAAAAAAAGGTTCTGCATATGCCTTTTTGAGTTTAAATAAAAAGGGGAATGAGAGAAATCTTAAATAATTAGGAAACAAGAAAAAAATTCGAGAAACATAAAAAGAAAGGGGAAACATAAGGAAAAAATAGATAGTCTAACTTAGTAAGGTATCTAGCATTTAAGAACTTTCTAATTTAAACTCAACTAGTAAATTAATAAGGGGAAAAATCATTAAGACTTGTAAGGGTATATGGGGACACCTAGCAGAGATTCTAGGAGTGCCTTTATGTGAGTCAGGGAAATAGGGGTAACTAATTAATGAATGAAATTAATTTATGGAGGAATGAAGGGGATGGGTGACACATGTACAGGGACGATTTTTATGAATTAATTTATTAAACATTAAAAAAATGGGATTTTGAGAAAGTAAGGTACTTCAAAACTCTATATAATGGAGGGAGGAAAATGATGAGGGTGCTCTTTTTTTTGTGTAACGTTATGCTGTAGAAATCTATACTTGACTGCCTTAGCTTGTGGGAGTTGGGATACCCAACTCGGTGAGGAGTGGTAGCTCGGTCTTGTGAGGCGAGCTGGGAGCTAGTTGATTCTCTGGTTAGTGTGAGTGGCCCCTTTGCGGCATGGGAGGCTAAGGGGGAAGAAGAGTATCCTTAGTGTTGGCTGGGAGGTATCTGTGAAATCTCATCGATCGACAAGTAGGAGTTGCACGAAGCGCACAGGACATCAACTCAGAGCGGGCGATTGGGCAACGGTACGCTTCCTTTATTTCTGCATGGTAGATTGTTAGTATGATTTTTAGCTCTGCATGGTAGATTGTTAGTATGATTTTTAGTTCTGCATGTTTAATTGGGTAAGGAAAATTATTGTCTTAGCATTCTAATTGATGATTGAAATTTTCCCCGTAGCCTTTAGCTCGATGTTGATTTCCCATGGCCTTCGATCCCTGCATGTCTTGACCATCCTATGGTTTATTGATTGTGATGACAGCTTATTTTTTCCTTCATCCCTAGCTCATCAATCCACGCCTGAGCAATCGACCAAGAACCTGATCTACGATTGTCGTTGCGGCATTAATAGAGATATGGATCTCAATGCCCTGCTTTTTTGTGTGTGGATGATGAGCGAAGGATGCTTCTGCCCAGCCGCCTGCCCCTGTTGATTGTTCCTGGTTGAATTTTGCCTTGTGCCTTCTTGCGATTGATTACCTCTGTGGATGGTTTATCCTTTCCACTTGCAAGCATTCTACCCCGAATTTCCTCTGCAATTTAATATATTTTGATGGCGAAATTACCTTGCATTTCCACTACATCTGGCCTGTGAATTTCCTCTACAATTCATTACATTGATGGCAAATTTTACGCTGTGATTTTTACTATTCCATTGACTGCGAATTTACATTATTTTACTTGGCTTTGGGTGGAATTTTTCATGAAATTTTCATATGCATTTGTCTGCAAGTTACCATGTTAATGTCTGAGTTTCACCCAGCCTTACCACAGCCTGGAATGCATTGATTGGCACAGACTGGATTGACTGTGAATGGACAACGTAGAAAATGTTTTTACTGTTTTTATATTTAATGGACAACGTAGTGAATAATTTATCGCCGCAAATTTCTACTGTTTACGTTTTCACCGTTTATGGACAACATAGTGAATGGTTGTACTATTATACTTTGAATTCCAGTGAAATCTAATACTTATAATACAACGAAATATTACATAGCTAATCTTACACAATGAACTAAGTTAGCGATAGCATTGTGGTTGACAGTGAATCAGTTATGGACTACACAACGTTTTTCTTCCGCTTTTATATTCCTCTGTAAATGATCAGTATGAAAATGGAAACATCCTCATTACTCTAGGTGAATTGGTGGGTATCCTCGTACCTTATGCACTGGTTGTTTTACTCCTTATATATTCTGCACTAGTCAGTACGACAAGCATAGATAATTTCACCTAAGTTGTATGATATTTCGTTGGCCTTCCTTATCTTTTAGCTTGGCAATCGTGATGTTCCTTATGTACACCGTGTTACCGTCCCTTCCATAAATATCGTGTATGCAACCAATGGAAGGATCTGTTTATAAATTATTAATATTCAATTGCTAAATAATATAGACAACAATGTTATAGGATTTACGATTTTTGATCTGCAATTTCAGTCGATTCTCAGCCAAATCGGTTGTATCCAAGGTGCCCAGATCTTAGGTTGGATGCACCATGTATCGTTGGAATGAATTTACCTTGCAACATGTCTTGGCGCTATCACAATTAGGGCAGTGTTTCTTTTCTTCCGGTGAATGATGGATGTTCATTGCTTAGACTGCATTTTACCAAGCCTTCTGAGCACAAATTGGTTGTAGCTTAGACAACGATCTACCTGCCCAATGGACCACGAGTTTGCACACCGTTTAGACCAAGTTTTACCTACCCAACAGACCCCGAATTCCCCAGCTGTACCAACTGCGTTTTACTCGCCTTTGACCACTATTTCCATGCTGTGATTGGCGACGTTCGTTGTGTTAACTGCATTTGGAATCCCTTTTTCACACAACATTTTTCTCTTTTATTACACATCGTTGGAATCCCTTTTTCACACAACATTTTCCTCTTTTATTACACAACGTTCTTATACCAATAAATAACATTAAATAATTATTGTATGTTTAGCCATTGTATGACACCTATGTTTTATTTGTTTCACATCTGTTGTGTAGCGGGGAAATTATTTTTGCCAGTGGTTCGTATTCCTTTATTGTATCCCAGGCTATTAGCTATTATCTTTAATGTTATGACAGATTAAATATGATGTCAGTAATCAGCGTCTTATATTTATTGACAGCCTTGATGGTATGACAGGTTGACTGTTGTGATTGCTTGTTGACAACATTTTTATGAGTATGTGTGTATCGACATCACAATAGATACCTTGATAGCAGTGTTCTTTTGAGTATTGGTGTATTACCAACATTGTATTTGACAGTACGATAGTTAGATCGACAAATTGTTATTTATGAGTAATTGTGTACTAATAAGGCAACACGATAGTTTTATGGACCGCATTTGCGTTGACTATTACGAAAGTTAAGTTGGTCGTATTTTACTGACATCAATAGCTTAAAGTATTGGCCAACGATTTATTTGTTTATGGAGAAGAACAACTTCACTTAAATCTTCTTCTTCAAGAACTTTTACTTCAACCCTTTTTCACTTCAACGACTTAGCTCTTTTACTCGCTTAAGAAAATTGATCTTGGAAGATTAGAAGTTGATTGTCTTAAGAATATTTTTATTAATGTTGAAAGAGGCAAAAGTTTTCGGGTTTTTGATTTGTATTAAACGTGATAGGATTATCTTTTTTTGGGCAAAAGTGAATTGGTAGGTTAATAGGGTTGTTAGACATAAAGGTGAGAGGCGTATTGGTTGATTATCTTGCGCAAGCTTGATGGATGAGATTTTAGTAGATGTATCAACTAAAACCTTTAATGGCCTTTAGTTAATTGGAAATTCGGTTCCTTGCGCCTTAGGTCGAGATGGAAGGGGTGATTGATCTAGTCAATTCACTATCGGTTTCCTTGTATGATACAAGAATCCTCCAGTCGTCGTGCCTTCTTTTAAATCGAGTGTTTCTTCTTGCGTCTTGTCGGTCAGTGCTTTCCGTGTGGGTATTTTTTATTTTTGTAAGTTGTTGTTAGTGCATGGGTTGTAACACCTTCATGCGTTTGGTTTGTGCACCTTTGAGTTCCTAGTTTTGGTCGTCGAGGATGTCGTGTCGGGATGGGGATGTTGTCCCTTATCTTGTAGGCGTGGTCATGTTTTTGTCGAGCGGGTAGTCGTTTCTCTTTGTTTCCTGTTATGCAGGCATGGTGCTCGCCGCTAGAGGTGTTGTTTAGATGTAATCGTAGTTGTCGTCCTATTTTTTTTTTTAAAGAAGAGAAATTTGCACTTTATGCTTCGCTTGTAGTCGTAACGATGGGGACGTTACAGTGGAGATGTATTAGATTTCTTCCTTTTATCTTGTTCCGGGGATTGAAACATTTGCAATGGTTCAAAAGATAACAACTACACAATATACATATAGAATATGTAAAATGTAACTACATATAATTAAACAAATTGAATATCTATTGATTAGCATGTCATCCTAGTATATACAATAAATTAAATCAAAATTTTGTTCTATAGTAGGTTGCAATGAAAATTAGCTTACATCCCCCAAAACTCCATGAATCCCAGGTGAATGCAATGGTTGAGAACATGAATTTTGTTGGATTTCTAAATTACACAACGTATGTTCACCAACCAAACTATGTTGAGATATCTATGAGAATATTTATATGAATAACAAAGTAAAATTAGTATACATTTTATAGTTAAAAAAAATAACATATAGTATTAAAACTCTTGAAAATATCTCTATGTTATAAAAAGTTGAGAATAAAGTACTCAATTGTGTAATTTTTGTTAATAGTCTTTTTTTACAAAGCTTACTATAGGACTATGTGCATTTGGTACCTCATTCCTGACATCCTCATAAATACTTGTCCTTTCTTGGCTTTTTAGTGAAATATCAATGCGTGTCATAGTATCCTTACGTCTACGAGGTAAACTTTCCTCCCATTTGTGCATTTTTTCTTCAATTTTTTGTTTTGAAGCATCACTTAAATCATCAATTGTAGCAACAGACTACACAAATGAATTATTGAATGGATTTATTCAATATACATTTATGTAACCAAAATTTTAGACATTTAAAAATAAATATGTTAACAAATACTCATTGCTAAAAGAATTTATTCATTGACAAAACTTCTATGGGCCTGGAGACGTGCACAATATAGCCTTGCATCAACATCATATTGTATCTTATTATTTTGTATTTTAATTGTGCATGGTGATTTAGGAGGGTGTTTGGCATTTTTATCTCTTTGTCGTCCTCTTGGACGTGGAGGAATTGGAGGGAGACCATGCATCTTATCACGATGGTCATTTAATCCACTTAGTTTTGAACGAGTTAATACCCCACAACAATCACCAACAAGACAATAAAATACTTCTTTTGAACCTATAGTAATAACATCCCGCTCTTGGTTATATTCCTCCATTTTATAAATTATTTGTAAGTGAATATATAACATAATAATGTTAGAAATCAAATCAATTTATTAGAACAAATAAATAGTCAAAGAAAGACTAGATTGGTATAATATGGACATCAACTTTAATGAACCAACAAGGTCTATGTAAATAAACATTAATGAACAAATAGAAAAATGTACATACAAAATAAAAATAAAAATAAAAATTAAAACAAACTACATTAATTATTGTAAAACTATGAATATATATGTTAAGCTAGGTCACAAAGCATGTCTAAAAAGGGGATTTGATATGAAGAATAAGAAATTTAAGTAAACTAATTTATAACATATAACGTATATTTCTTTAATTAATATTTACAAAGTTTGCATGCTTTGGGCAAAGGGGTTGATAGGCATTAACACATCTTGAGGTCAAAAAACAAGAATGATGATGCCTCTTTTAAGTGAGGATGGGGAAATAGTTAAGGATGTAGAGGGGAGCTTTACCAAATGGCACAATGATGAGATTATATGGGTCTGAACCAATAGGTATATATATGAATACATATGTTAATAAATAATGAATTAATTTATGAGGAATTCCATTTTCAAAACAATGCCTTACTACCATTTCTATATATTTATTCAAGGACATCCATGTCATGGACCTCTATATCCCACACTATTCCACTATACTATTAGATTCTTTTTTAGCTTATTGTGATTTATGTTAATGTGCACGGGCATAAGCCTAGGTACATTGTTCCATTTTACTCATGACGACACTATGCATGAGACTTTACTAAGACTACTTAGTGAGATGACTATCACTACTGAGGATGATGTATTGTGAAGAATTGTATATAATTAGTGGCATTGGTATACTTTAGGTACTATTGTATTATGCATGATGCATTGGTTTTTCTATGTTTTCCATAATGTTTAGTGTTTCTCCTTTCACAATAATTATTTTATTTTGTCTAATATGCAAGTCAATGATTTTATTCTCTAAGTGAAATATGTTAATTATTTGTCTCTAGAAATCATAACTCTAGTCCTTACTTGTCTCACCAAAGATCAATACATCAACCCTGCTTAATCTCAGAATTAGGAATAGGACCAATAGGACCAAGATCTTATTACACACCCTATAACAAGTCTAACAAAATATATAAAAAAATTATTTTTCACCTTGAATTTTGACCAGGAAAAAAATCTACCTATCCAATTTGACTTTTAGGTTGAAAAATTGGATGGTGGTTGTTACAATCTCACCAACAAATTGTCTATGTTGCACAATTGATATATAAACATCGATACAATCTTATTCTTGAGACCCTTAGTGCACCCACCATTTTTCTTGATACCCTTAGTAGAATATAGTCTGCATGTTTGTTGCATGTTCCTTGTTTCTTGAGACCCTTAGTGCACCCACCATTTTTCTTATATAATGATTTTAAGCATGATCTAATTTGTGTATAATGGTTGTTTTATGTATAATGTTGGTTGCTCTATATTTATATGGCTTAGTGATGGAATTTGAAGACAATTTGATGGTAATAAAGAGTTTTAAGTGTAAAATAAGATGAAAAAATTTAATTATTGATATTTCATAATATATAATTTAATTTTAAAAAATATTTTAGATATTTAAAATATATATTATTTGAATTTGAAAATCATTTTTTTATATCTTTCATCACTATTTAGTATGTCATGTTGAGCCAATTAGCTACTTTGACATTATAACCCACCACTTATTTGCACTTCAACACTTGATTTATCTACTTCACTAATTCCTAGATTGTCACCCCTACCATTTATTTATTTCACTAATTCATACATTCATACATTGTCCCCTTCCATATTGTTTTACCTTTGATATGTGTATAAGATCAGAAAGCTTCCAAAAAAACGCTAAGCCATATTTTTCCTATACTTTGTGTATTTAACCTTCCAATTTATCTTCATTGTCAATCTTGAACTAATCAAATGGATCACTAGGCTTGGATCCAGGTGGTAAACATGTGAGGATGTTAGTGTTCAATATGGATATAGGTCATATGTTTGGGCGAATTATTGATGTTTTATAAATGAAAATTGGTTTTCAAACATTAAAAAAAATGAAACTTCAAATTTAACGTCCTAAGATCATTTATCAAAGTTAATTGTAGCTTATTTTGCATCCACACTACAACCTTTAAAAATGACGGCCACAGGTATGGGATATAGTTCTAACTTGAGTTCCATCGTTCCAACCCGTTCGCCCAAAGTGTTCAAGTATTCGCCCTGCTCTCCAGATTCTGAATTCAAAATCGGCCCCGAGTACAAAATGTGAGGATGAACGTCTATGATTTGGGGTTGGAGTTCCAATAACTCTGTTGGTTGAAACAATAAATTGAATTAATTCCTAGAGGACGTGAAGGCCATGTGAAGGCCTCGTTCGAAGGTGATTTGTTGATGTGAGGCAGTGATAGTGATGAGTGTCGACGACCATTCCCGACGAGGAGGGTCGATGATGGCTTATGAGCTATGGGAGCCATGGGCTAGCTAGATGATGGATATGGTGATGATGTGGGATGGGCATCGAATCACAGAGGAACCACTGACGTTGGAGGACCTATTAGAGTAAGGACACTCATGAGAGAAGATTTCTCCCCGGTTAACCTACTCCTACATGAACTTATTCAAATTTAATGAACTAAATGTTATATACTTGTTAACTTATAATTCAACGTAAATGCGTATAATATATCTAATATCTTTTCATAATAAAACTAACTCATAATTAATATATATATATATATAACATATCCTTTTTTCATGAAAAAACTACCTCTTAATTAAATTAAAAATAAATACATATAACATATCCAATACTTTTTCATGATAAAACTTTCATATTCACACCTCATAACATAACATAACATAACATGAACACCCTATATTATTTTATTTTTTAACTTGAATTCCTTGTCCCAAGGAGAGAAAAATCATATTGTGATTTAATACTACATTCCACTACTAAGTTCCATTTTTAATACATTCTTGTATTTTTAAATTTAATTAACTGTAATATTTACATTTGTTTTTATTATAATAATTTGATTTTAGTATTCAATTTTTTTATTTTTATAATATATATATATATTTTTATTTTTATTATTTAAATTTATTTATTTAATATATTACTACGAAATACTAAATTATATATCTCGAATTAAAAAGATTTAAATAGTAAAGAGATTTTAACATGTATTTTATGTTACAATATATCAAACATTACAAATCTATATATATATTAATATAAATTTAACTTAATAAAATACATGTTTCATTTTGATGACGTGTTTCACTTCGTAGCAATGTAATTTAAAATTCATAGTTTTGTGTCTCACGTTGATGAAAACATAAATAGGCAATCAAATTCGGCCCAACATTTAGCTCCCCAAATCTTACTCGAAATCAAACCAAAAATATGTTGCAATCCATATTACATCTCACTCATATATGAAACCATTAATAATCTATTAAAATTGGCCTAGTTTCACGAAACATAAATAGAAATGTGTTGCAATCCAATGTAGACAATGTGGATATCAAATTATATATAGAAAACACACTCATAAAGGTGAGTTTAGTTACATTCAAGCTCATATTTTAACATATAACAACACCAAATCTCTGAAAAAAGAAATAAACCAAGCTTAAAGGGTTAAGGATGCCCAAATTTCATTGTGGTATTCTGGTTATATTGCATACTAATATTTTTAGAATGGGAATGACACTCTTGATAATAGAAAACGGAAAACATCTTGAAAATGATCAGACACACTTGCTACATGGTGATACTAAAAACATCTTTCAAAAAATAGGTGCTCTGGAATTTATTCGCATCTCTATATTTGTTTCTCATTTATAAGCATAATCCGAGAACATAAGCATAAGCATAATCCGAATTTCGAGAACATGAGCTTACCAGATAATCGACGAGCTTTGTTGGTAAGGTCTGAGACAAGAAAAATTTACCCCTTCTGCATTGCGCTTCTTCAAAGTCCGATCTCCTACTTCTACATTGGCTTAGTTATTATCAGTGATTGGTTGGTAGCTCAATTTAATTGCAATGAATTCATAATGAACGGAAATAACTTATGGTGTGGGGTTTAGTCTTCATACATCCCTGTTCAAAATTTCATGAAG